>APFE030385785.1:45321-92056 GCA_000404065.3 Pinus taeda | reverse complement strand
AGTGAGGTCCAAGAAAGCCTTTCTGAAGACTCTTTCTTCTTCTTTTGGATCCATGTCTACAGGAATTTCTCCTTCCTGTTCAAACATTCTGGAAGCTTCTGCTGAGACTCTTGAGGGTGAAATTGAAGGTGGAGGTGATGGCTCTCTGGCCTTCCTTGACTAAGGATTCTCTCATTCTCTAATCAACTTTCCTTCCCCTCTTTTAAGTTTCAACCTGGTAAGCATCAATACTTGCAAGACAGTTAGAAGATCTTTGCACAAAAACAATCAAAAGACAACTACACCAAAGATTGACTGAAAGAGCATTTATCTACTTTGCAATTGTATAACAAGAGCATTTCGAAGGCTTCCTTGCTTGTTTCAGGCTCTGTCTATAGCTTATTTGATTGATTTTTATACAAAGAAACAACAACATGGCTCTGATACCAACTTGATCTTAATTTTAAACTACTTGAAAAAGGTTTGCAAGGTATTCAATTCAGTAATAAACATGTTTAAAAGATGCCCATGTCTTGCAGTAAAGAAACAAATGAAATTTTCAGCTGTTCATGATCCATTTAAGCATAGCAGAATTATTTCCTTTTACTGTTTAACCACATTAAAATGAATTTTTTCTTCAAAATAAATCAACCACAAATGCAAAAGAAGTTGATGAAGCAGTTCACCCCTCCTGGGCTACGTCTGCTGGGTCCAAGGCTCCCAAATGGGCCTGTCCTCATTTTAATTAAATGCTCAAAATGAATATACAGCTGAATAGAAGTCTATACAGGTGGAATAGACTGTAAAAATGGATTCAGAACACTTGAATCCTTCAGGATTGACTATTGGTTCACCTCCAATGGATACCTGCAACCCTATACAGTTCTCACAATACTGGGCCCTAGTGGCTCCGAGAACTTCCACGGCTCCAAAACCTCTGAAAATGACCTCAAAATTCTGTAAGCCCTCTGCCAATGGCTTCAAAAGGTTGAAAATACCCAAAATCAAAAAAAAAATCATCCAAACCCGCCTTTCCTAGCCAAAGTTATGGCCATTTACTCCCAACTGCCAGCTGCCCCTACAAAAACTCCAGCTAACCCCGACATTTTGGAAATTCCGCCAATTTGGGCCTCTACGTATGGGTGCACTGCTTAATTTCTCTTTCCAGATCTCAAGGGCCTCTTGGCGGTTATTTGTCCAGCAAAATTCTGAGTCCTTGGCCAACAACCCAAAAAATGGTGAAGCCACTTTGCTAAAGTACTTTATAAACCTCCTATAATATCCAGCTAAACCCAAGAAACTCCTAACATCTCTCTGCTTTTGAGGAGTAGGGACCATCTTTATGATGGGAATTTTGTTTGGGTCCACTTGCATTCCATCCTGGGATATTGAATGGCCAAGGATAGTCCATGCATTCATTAAGAAGTCACACTTCTCAGGACTAAGAGAGAGGTTCATTTTAATGCACCTTTTTAGGACTTTCCCGGGATTAGAGAGATCCTCCAATAAGTCACACCCATAGGGAGTGAAATCATCCATGTAGATTTCTACGGAGTCATGTACAAGCTCACCAAAGATGCTCAGGACTTCCCTTTTAAAAGTGGCAAGGGCATTACATAAACCGAAGGGAAGGACCCTATAAGAAAATGTACAACAATAGCATGTGAATGTAACTTTATCTTGATCCTTAGGTCTGATTTAGATCTGATTATAACCATTGAATCCATCCAGGAAAGAGAAGAACTTCTTCCCTGCAAGACTGATCTGAATTTGAAACTACTTGAAAAAGGTTTGCAAGGTATTCAATTCAGTAATAAACATGTTTATAAGATGCCCATGTCTTGCAGTAAAGAAACAAATGAAATTTTCAGTTGTTCATGATCCATTTAAGCATAGCAGAATTATTTCCTTTTGTTGTTTAACACATTAAAATGAATTTTTCTGCAAAATAAATCAACCACAGATGCAAAAGAAGTTGATGAAGCAGTTCACCCCTCCTGGGCTACGTCTGTTGGGTCCAAGGCTCCCAAATGGGACTGTCCTCATTTTAATTAAACGCTCAAAATGAATATACAGCTGAACAGAAGTGTCTATAGGTGGAGTAGACTATAAAAACGGATTTAGAACACTTGAATCCTTCAGGATTGACTGTTGGTTCACCTCCAATGGATACCTGCAACCCTATACAGTTCTCACAATACTAGGCCCTAGTGGCTCCTAGAACTTCCACGGCTCCAAAACCTCTGCAAATGACCTCAGAATGCTATAATACCTCTTCTAATGGCTTCAGAAGGTCTAAAATACCCAAAATCAAAAAAAAAAAAATCGTCCAAAACCGCTTTTCCTAGCCAAAGTTATGGCCATTTACTCCCAACTGCTAGCTGCCCCTACAAAAACTCCAGCTAACTGTAGTTAGTGTCCAACTAACCCCGAAATTTTGGCAATTCCGCCAATTTTGGAGCGCTCCTCCAGTTTCGCCGCTAAACTATTGGTTACGGTTGGCTTTAACTGCAGTTACATTTATGGTGCATGTGAACGGTGGTTGATTGGACCTGCGGTTTAGGGATAAAGCCCATGGTTCAAGGGTGGAGGTCACATGAAATGGGGGCTGGCCGTTAGGGGCTGGCCCCCTTAGGTCCCCGCCCAAACCAAATTTAAAATTCTTATACAGTTTTCTCCGCCCATATAACAAAAAGCGCCTCAAGGGCCTAATGGTAAAGTGTGGAGGTGGTAGAACATAGGTCGTGTGTTCAAATAACACTCCAACCAACAAAACTTTTGAAATACGTTGCTGACGTCACTTTGCCACGTGGTGGCTTCTGAGCTTGCCATGTGGCAGATTCTGATTGGCTTGCCCAAAAGGAATATTCCAAGGAATATTCTGTGGAATATTCTTTTCTTTTTTTTTTTGAAAATTCAAAAATTAAGGGTTATTGGGCGATTTTGTTTTTGTCATAACTTTCTCATATGGCGACCGTTTTTTGAACCGTTTATGGCGCTAGAATTAGGAGGACGAGCTCTATCCGATTGTTTAGATTCAAGCTAGTACTGAGCACTTTCATTTTTGAGCATTTTACGACACTTGGGACATGAGCCCCTGATCACACCTCCCCATTGGGAAGCTTTTGGGCCCCAAAATCCTTCAACTACCTGTTAAAGAGGTGAGGGTACAACGCCCTCACTTTGTCCACCTCCATCCACTTTTCCTTGTTCGGTTTGCTGCCTTTGAAACCAACCCGAACATAATCTACATTGCCCCTCCTTGAAGTGCATGTCCTTCTGTCAAGGATTGTATCTTCTTTCAACTCATCTAAGAATTCTGGAGAGAAATCTTCTATAGATGGTTGTTGAACAGCGCTTTCATGATCAGTGATCAAAGGAGGTTCATACAAACGTAAGTTCTCCACATTAACAACAGAATACATTTGCATGTAGGAAGGCAAATCTAATTGAAAAGAATTATTTCCAACCTTGTTGAGGATTTTGAATGGACCATAATGAATAGGCTTCAGCTTTTTACCTTCTCCTTGCATCCTTTCCTTACTAATGTACAGCCATACCTCATCCCCTTCTTGAAATTTGTGATCGACTCTATGCTTGTCGTGTCTTTCCTTGTACTTGCCTTGACTCTTCTCAAGCTATTCTTGAATTTGCTGATGTATTTGCTAAATTCTTTCAATGAATGAACGAGCTTTGTCAATATCATTATGTCCCTCAATGGAAACATCTTTCTCAAGAATGAAATCAAGAGGTGATTTTGGCAAGTAACCAAAACAAGCTTCAAACGGTGAGGTGTTTGTCGAAGAGTGCTTGGCATGGTTGTAAGCATGTTGTATGTAGTGCAAATGTTCATCCCAAAGCTTGGGATGCTTGCTGAAATATCCTCTCAAGAGGTGCACAATGGTTATGTTCACAACTTCAGTTTGTCCATCTGTTTGCGAATGGAAAGCAGTACTTTTCTTCAACTTTGTGTCCATCATCTCCCATAGGTTGGACCAAAAATTCCCCACAAATCTGGAATCCCTGTCACTAATAATGGAAGTAGGCAAACCAAAGTGAATCCATACATGATGAAAAATAATTCAGCAGTTTGTTCAGTAGTTATAGTTTTCTTACAAGGCATAAGTATACACATTTTGCTGAAACGATCAACTACTACATATAAATAATCATGCTGCTTTCTAGATTTTCGCAAACCTCCTACAAAATCCATAGAGATGCTCTCCCATGGTCTAGAAGGTCCCGGCAAAGGAGTATACAAGCCAAGCTTCCTATTACTAGGCTTGCTGGTAGCACATAATGAACAACCTCTTATGAACCTTGAAACAGAATCTACCATGTGAGGCCAATAGCAATACCTCTGTAGATGAGCAACTGTTTTGCTTACACCAAAATGGCCAGCAATAAGAGAAGAATGAGCTTCCCTTATGACATTTATTCTCTCTCCCTGTGGTATACACAACTTTCCCAAATGAAACAACAAATTGTTATGCTTGTGATAGTCATTTTCCTCTACATGATTCCGTTTACTCAAGCTAGCATACACATATTTAAAGTCATCATCAGATGCATACTGTTCTATGTAACTATCCTGTACAATGGAATCATTTTTAAGTAAAGTAACAGCACCAATAATAGGCCTTGAAAGCATATCAGCAACTTTATTCAGAGTACCTTTCTTGTACCTTATTACCAAATGAAATTGTTGCAAGAAGCCCATCCATCTTAAGTGTCGTGACTGTTGTAACTTGCTTTGTGATTACAAGTACTGTAAGGGCTGATGGTCGGTATGTATAACCGTTTCTTTGCCCATCAAATAGTGTTTCCACTTTTTGACGCTTTGTACCAATGCATACAACTCCTTATCATAGGTAGGATAATTTACAACAACACCATTAAAAGTTTCAGAATGAACAACAATAGGCTTACCATGCTGTAGAAGAACTGCACCCATGGCATAATCACTAGCATCAGTTTGTATCTCAAATGGCTGTCTCAAATTCGGTAATGCAAGGACCAGAGATGAACTAATATTCTCTTTCAAAGATTCAAAATATTTTTGCTGCTTGCCTCCCCATTGGAAAGCATGCTTCACACTTGTCACTGCATGCATAGGAACTACTATAGAAGAGAAGTTAGAGACGAACTTCCTCCAATATTGAGCTGCACCCAAAAAACTTCTTACCTCTGTTATGGATTTGGTAGTAGGAAAATTCACAATAGCCTCTATTTTAGCAGGATCAATCCTCAAAGTGCCTCCTCCTACTATGTGTCCCAAATAAACCAAAGAAGTCTTTCCAAATTCACACTTTGACATTTTAAGAAATAATTGATTCTTATTCAAAACATCAAGTACTTTCCTAACATGCATGACATGATCTTCTCTAGACTTGCTGAAGATTAAGATGTCATCTAAGTAGACAATAACGAAATCATCAAGAAAATGGCGCAAGACATCATCCATTACCCGCATGAAAGTTGCAGGTGCATTGCACAAACCAAATGGCATCATAAGCCATTCAAAGAGTCCTTGTTTGGTTTTAAACGTTGTCTTCCAAATGTCACTTTCTTCAATTCTTACTTGATGATATCCACTGTGCAAGTCTAACTTAGTGAAATATCGAGCATCTTTTAGCTAGCCTAACAAATCATCTATTCTTGGGAGTGGGTAATGATTCTTTACCGTTATCTTGTTCAAGGCCCTGAAATCAACACACATACGCCAAGTGCCATCTTTCTTTGGAACAGTACAATCGGTGACCCACATGGCGAAGTACTTGGCCTTATGAAACCCTTGTCCAACAAGTCCTTGATTTGCTTCTTTATCTCAACATTCTCCATAATAGACATGCGGTACATGCCTATGTTTGGAAGAGGACAATCTGGATGCAAATGGATTTCATGCTGAATCTCTCTTAGGAGGCAACCTGTTGGCTCCTGAAACATCTCATGATATACATCAACTACATCATACAGATCTGATTTAAGTTTTGGATGACAATTGTGAAATGACTCATGATTCACATCAACCTTGGGCTTAATCATAAGAAGAACAAAATTCTTACTTGAATTGACCAGCCTTTTTACCTGTCCTACATTCACCATCGCTATATTTGTCTTGTTGCGATGAACTCTAACAATGAACTCCTTGCCATCTTTGAAAAAATGATATTTGTTTTCATGGCGATGGAAGATAGCTTTCCTGTCAAACAAGTAAGGACTTCCCAAAACAATTCCTGCTATATCAAAAAGTACCACATCAAGTTCAACTGTATCAATAAAATGTGCAGTAATTGCAAAGCGCAATGTGCACTTTCTTGATACTTGTAAATTTCCATCCTTGCAAATCCATCCAAGTGGATATGGCTTCGGATGTGGAACGGTCTCAAGTTTAAGCTGCTTGACCAAGTCTTCTGATATAAGGTTTTCTTGTGACCCACTATCAAAAAGTGTGTCAATATTAGTATGTTTTGAAATCACCCTCACATGAAACAGTTCAATTCTTTCTTCTTCATTAGGAGCTTGTACATGACAGTTTGAGGTACTAGTGCTGGCTTGAATTTCCATTTCTTTTCCCTTCAAGTTTTTCAAACCCATGGCTGTAATTTTGGTTTCATCACCTGAATCATCCCCTAAATCTTGTGGAGTAGATGTAGTAGCAGCAGTTTTGTGTTTCCCTTTGGATTTGTTAAATTGAGGTCTTTTTTCAGGATGTAATTTCCAACAGTTTTTCTCCTCATGGCCTGGTTTAGAACAGTGTTTACAGATCACTTTCTCACTCTCTTGTTTGACAGATGCATTCTTTTTTCCCTTTCCCTTGGAGGTTTTCTCTTTGTTTTTCCCTTTAGCGGGCTTGTTTCTACCCTCTTCAAATGTGTTTTCTTCCCCTTGCCTCTAAATGGGTAGCTTGGACACAAACCTCATCCAAACTAGTAGGGTTAAACATCAATATGGTGTGTCTAAGGTAGCTATGCAGGCCACCAATATATTTCAGCAAGGTGTCCTAGGTCTATAAATCTACCCCTAACAAGAGAGCTCTTCTCATGAATTCTTGGGTGTAGTCTTGGACATTCTGACCCTTAAGTTGTCTGAAATTTTGCCTGTTCATAATGGCTTTCTGCATGTGAGCAAGAGGATAAAATTGTTTTTTAATGGCTAACAGAAAGTTAGTCCATGTTAAGGTAACCTTACCAAATTTCTTGATCTCCTCTTTGGTCTTGGCCTCCCACCAGACCAATGCTACTCCATCCATTCTCAAAGAAGCCAATTGAATCTTTGTGGCATCATCATGCATATTCTGGATCCTCAAGTAAACTTCCAACTGCCTAATCCAGTTTTCAAGCTTTTCTGCATTCACTTCACCATTAAACATAGGTAATTCGAATTTTACATCAAGCTTCAAAGAAGGACTTTTTCCAGAGGATCTATGTTTATGCATAGAAGAAGAAGACGAGGATGAAGAGGAAGGAGGTGACGATGGGGGTGGTGGATCACCATTACCTCCATGTCCTTTCTTGGAATGATCGTCATCCTTCTTACCTCCTGAAGAGCCCTCTCCTTCCTGTGGATGTTTGGACCCTTCTCCAGCCAATTTCTCATTTCTTTCTTGGTACAATATCCTCACCATTTCAGTGAGGTCCAAGAAAGCCTTTCTAAAGACTCTTTCTTCTTCTCTTGGATCCATGTCTGTAGGAATTTCTCCTTCCTGTTCAGACATTCTGGAAGCTTCTGTTGAGACTCTTGAGGGTGAAATTGAAGGTGGAGGTGATGGCTCTCTGGCCTTCCTTGACTGAGGATTCTCTCGTTCTCTAGTCAACTGTCCTTCCCCTCTTTTAAGTTTCAACCTAGTAAGCATCAATACTTGCAAGACAGTTAGAAGATCTTTGCACAAAAACAATCAAAAGACAACTACACTAGAGATTGACTGAAAGAGCATTTATCTACTTTGCAATTGTATAACAAGAGCATTTCGAAGGCTTCCTTGCTCGTTTCAGGCTATGTCTATAGCTTATTTGACTAATTTTGATACAAAGAAACAACAACATAGCTCTGATACCAACTTGATCTGAATTTGAAACTACTTGAAAAAGGTTTGCAAGGTATTCAATTCAGTTTTAAACATGTTTAAAACATTCCCATGTCTTGCAGTAAAGAAACAAATGAAGTTTTCAGCTGTTCATGATCCATTCAAGCATAGCAGAAACATTTCCTTTTACTTTTAACACATTAAAACGAATTTGTTCTGCAAAATAAATCAACCACAGATGCAAAAGAAGTTGATGAAGCAGTTCACCCCTCCTAGGCTACGTCTGCTGGGTCCAAAGCCCCCAAATGGGTCAGTCCTCGTTTGAATTAAATGCTCAAAATGAATTTACAGCTGAATAGAAGTCTATACAAGTGAAATAGACTGTAAAATCGGATTCAGAACATATGAACCCTTCAGGATTGACTGCTGGTTCACCTACAATGGATACCTACAACCTGAAACAGTTCTCACAATACTGGGCCCTTATGGCTCCTAGAACTTCCACGACTCCAAAACCTGTGCAAATGACCTCTGATGGCTGAAAGACCTATGCCAATGGCTTGAGAACATCCAAAATACCCAAAATCAAAAAAAGAAAATCGTCCAAAACTGCCTTTCCTAGCCAAAGTTATGGCCATTTAATGGAAACTGCTAGTTTCCCCTAAAAAGACTCTAGCTAACTTTAGTGGAGCTCCGCCAAATCTGGACGCCCGCCAAATTTGGCGCCACCGCCAAAAGTCCCGCCAATCACGCCTTAACCGTCGGCTGAAACTGTGCATGTTAACAGGTGGTTTGCTTGGCGGTTTTCCATCGGATTCCGTGCCCGGTTATGTGCTGGCCCTTGGTTCTGGGCACGTGGTCATATGAATGGGAGGGTTGGCCGTTAGGGGCTGGCCCTCCAAATTTCCCACCTACCAACTTTCAAACCTTAAATATGCATTGTTTCCATTAGTTCTCAACTAGCCGTGGCCTAACGGTAAAGCTTGGTCTTTGTTGGATGGAGGTCGTGGGTTCAAACCACGAATGACCAAACCCAATTTTTAAAAAACGTATGTGCCTTTGATGATGTCACCCTGGGCCACGTGGTGGCCTCTGGGCCTGCCACATGGCAACTTCTGATTGGCTGTTCAGACAGAATATTCCCAGGAATATTTTAAAGAATATTCTACGGAATATTCTTTTTTTTTTAATTTTTTTTTGAAAATTCAAAAAGTAAGGGTCATTGGGCAATTTTGTTTTTGCCATAACTTTCACATATGGCGACCATTTTTCAAACCGTTTGTGGTGCCAGAATTGGGAGGACAAGCTCTATCCATTAGTTTAGGTTCAAACCAATTTTGAGCACTTTCAATTTTGAGCATTTTTCGACACTTGGGACATGAGCCCCTGATCACATATTGACACGATACATGTGGGTGGTATAGTCACCCCATCAAAACACCGTATACAAGAGATTATGTTCCCTAAGTTGATACCGATTGAGATACGACACGTCCACTAAAAGCTCGAAGTTCTCTCATCACCCTATTCCAAATTGAACTCTATTCTTTCATCAACCAGCCTAAATGAACTTTGTTACAAACTACTCTATTGACAGTGTTGGACTTGCCAAAATTTAGGGGATCTCCTTGATATGAAGTCCCAATTAGATCTCACACCATTTAGTGTAGGAGTCCCATTCAGAATACATTATGGTTGCCGATGTAGTGGGTTTTAATGATGTGCCTTGGCTGAAATAATGCATCGAGTGTTGTATGGTGACTTTGGTGGGAACAAGTGTGTGACTCTGCGAAAATTCAAGTGCAATGCATGGATGTTCTGACACATGAAGGGAAAATGAGTGAGTCCCTAAGAAGCCTGTAATAGTATGCAACCTGAAATGAACACACATGCATAAAGACATCACAAGTTAATCTGCGAAATAGTTAAGTTAACAGTGATGGAAATAAACAACAACACACATTCAAAAAGATTTGTACCAATGCAAACAAAATAGTTCATAAGCATAAGCATAATTTAAATAACATAAATTGCAAACATAACAAGAATAGTCCTACTATATTCACAACATATGTATGAAAATGTGTCGCCTCTGAGCTTTTATTAAGTGAAAGTTCCAATCATACATATACCATTGACAGACCACTAGCCCTAAAAGTGGAACATGAATTCAATAACTGCTCCTCCAAATAAAGATACTCTCTCTATGCTAAGGGAAGCCAAGGCTCTCAAAAACTCCCAAGATCCTAATTCTAATCCTAAGCCTAGCCAAAATATTAGCTCCCAAAAATCCCTTTACATGAGTTATGAGGGTCTATTTATAATAAAAGGGGTGACTATTCACTTCCCCATGTGACTCTTGGACTTCCCTCGTGACTCTTCAACTTTTTTACAAAATGATTCATTGTATTCATTACATCATGCCTTTTCACATTCCAATATTGAAACTTGGAATTCCACTTACAAATTAATTACAAAAGAATATTATAATACATTCATACCCATATAAGACAAATTGGGTAGAGCCAACTAGACAACCTAATAAGAAAAAATAATTAAGCTTGAGTTTGGGGAAAATCCAACTCAACAACTTCCACTTGATGTTTCTAGGTTACGTAATGGTTCCAATATTTGTATTGCGTGATGATATCCCCAAACCATGCTATGGTTTCAGGATGGAAGCAGACTCTAGACTCCATGGCATCTGGGTACACTGACTTGGAACTGGTTTGTGTTTCCTTGTTGAGGAGGAGAAACATCGTGTTGATTTGGACAAGGTCACCAATGTACTTCAAGATCTTTCTTGATGGATACCTCCTCAACTGTTCCAAGTATTCTTCAATCTCCTACTTGACCTAATTCCTATGCTTGATCTCCGTGAGTGGGCTAACTAATGGGATCCCATGTGATTTCACCAAGAAGTCTAGGCTATTGTTCAAACATGCATATGAGACTTGGATGTTTGCAATGAACGAGGTGAGTTGTTTTTTATTCTGGATGAGCATCTGAAACTTTTCATTCTCCAAGTATTCCTCTTGCCTTGTATTATTTCCCAATTCAAGCGGTGCCCCTTTGTATTGCATTAACCATTCATGCATGACAACAATAGTTGATTACAGAACCTTGATAGTTTTGACATAATATTTACACTTATGCTGCAACCCATGCAAGTGGAAAACTTCCTTATGCACGATAACAAGCTCCTCATAAAGACTCCCCATGGTCTCTCCCAGTGTTGATAACTTCATCGAGTATCATTGCCTTCAGTTCTTCCAGATGAACCTGTGTGGAAGCTACATTCTATACCTCTACTTGGAGCTATTAAACCTCTTGCCTAGCATCCTACAATTTATTTCCTAGTTGTCTTTTCTCACCCATAAAATACTTCGTGTTTGACTTCGAAGCACCTATGAAGGCCAAGTTGGTTGCAATAATGAAACATGGATTTATTTTAGTGTTTTTCATGATCACCCTTTCTTTGATGAATGTAGGAGATGTGAGGTCATCTGGAAAATGTTTCTTCCTTGCTTGTATAATTTTTTTCTTGAACTTCATCAGAAGTCAAATTGTACATGTCCATAACTAGAACATCATTGAGAGGAACAATTTCCTCTTCCTCACTTGGAACTTGCTATGGAGGATGATGGGGAGAGTGAATGGTGACCATATGTGTACTGGGCATTAGGTTGACATCTTGATTCTGTGGCTCTGGTTCCTCCTCCATGCCTTGGATTTCAATCAAATCCTCTATCTCTTGAGTGAGCTCTTTGTCCTGCATCTATTTTCTCTCCTCCTTTGACTATCAGTTCTGTTCTAGATCCTCATCTTGTGTGTGCATTATTTCTTCTGCTATTGCTTTCTCTCTTTTCCTTTATTCTTATTTTTTCTTCTACTTCTCTTCTTCTTCTTTCCTCCTCTACTCTTGTTCCTTCCTCTACTTTTATTCTTCTTCCTGCATCCTTTATTTCCTATTCTTTTCTTTTGATATAGCCACTTTCATAATAATTGGATTTGCTTTCATCTTGTGGCTTTGCTCTCCCCCTGGTCTATGCACAACCTTCCTCTTTCCCTTCTCATGCACTAGGTTGCGCTCTTTTTTTGGTGCTACCTCTGGAGGGATTTGCTTCTGTGGAGTAACCTACGATGTTCCTACAAACTGATCAGCACACAGGACTTGGAGGCATTGTAGCAATTATTCCATGGTTCCTCCTCCAACTAATGAAAGGTTCCACTTAGCCTCTGATAATGAATCCTCACACTGTGGTCTCTAAAATCATTCCCGGTACCATATGGATTGAATTTGAAAGTACTGAATGCAAATTTTTCTATATCTCTTCCTTCGGTATCCGTGACTTTTAGATTCTTAACCTCGTACAATATGATCTACATAGGAAGAGCAGGTGAAGGTGCTTTCTTCTTCCTGTACAAAGTTGCTTACAACCTGATGGAGAGATGATACACAAATTCTTGCATGAATAACTTATCAGTGGCATACCCTGGTAAAATATGCAGAGACTCATGTCTATTGAACACCTTGAGGAAAGTGCCATCCGGTGAGGCAAACCAATATTCTATCTGTGATACTACTTCCATTTCCCCATGTGACATTCAAGGTGGCCCTTCCTCAAAGATAAAATTGCACAACGGAATGAGGAAGTGATCAGTTAGCTTCTCCATTACTCCTTTTTGGTTTCACTCGGAAGGAAGCTTGTAATAAACATACATGGTAGGCTCCTGTGGTGTCTAAGTCCAATTCATGCCAAGGAATGCAATTTGTGCATAGATCACATCCAACAGATATATAGACACGTAAAATATAGCTTTCTTGCCCTTGGGGTTACTAAGGGCATTAGATACATGGATTTGCAACTACTGAGCCAACCAATCTAACTAGCTGAATGGTTTACCTTCATTCAGAACCTGGTCCAATAAGAAATCCCACCCTTCTAGAAAGGTCGCAGTGCTCTACTAGTCGTAAATTTTGCAACATAGGATTATCAACAACTGATAGGCCCTCCTGAGAGATTTTATCTTGTAGGTGTTGGTGGGTATCAGAAGAAACTTTCTTGGCTCTTTCACCTAGCCTTTAACAATATCCTTGGTGCTCAAGTAGTTGGTTTTCGCATAGAAGTATGAATCCATGAGCGATAATGGCTCAAGAAAATGGTAATGAGATGATATTCTGCTGCCAGAAAAGAATAAAACCTCCATCCATTGGTTCTGCTAAGAGTCATAGTTTTTGGATCCATGTGAGACATTATCCAGCTAATAACATCTGCACATGGGAATGCTATGTGCCTACATGAAACCGTGTGTAACTCTGACTTCTGGACATTAACATGCACCTGTTAGTCTTCCAAATCTTCTTTGAAGGTTTTTGCTAAGAAAATTTCATTCACCTTCTGCCATGTGATATATTATTCCTTTTCTACAAACAATTGAGTGTTTGAGTATATCGGAAAGTAAACTGGCATACTCTTAAATGCCTCCCCAATGCTTCTCACTGTGGTATCCTTTGAACTATATCTCTTGGGTACTAGGTGAACAGAGACTGATGAAGGGAAGTGCTCAGCATCTGCAGTACTTGTGGGAGGAAGAGGAACTCATGGTAGACATAAATTAGCTTCAAAAAATCAACTTACAAATAACTATCAAGAAACAATTGCATGTACTAATGAGGAGGATAGCACAATTCCTAAGGTCAGTGAAGGGAGATTGGCTAGAGGAATTGCGCATTGCATAGTCTCAAAACCAATGATGCAGCCCGAGGCTAGAGACTGCGCAATGCGTAGTTTTGCCTGGGTAGACTGGGATGGAGACTGTGCATTACATAGTCTCAGTGGCCAAGGGTGAGAAATTTATCCCTAGAATTATGCAATTAGTAGTTGGGTCAGCCTAGCACTGCACATTGCGCAGTCTCAGATGCCAAGTCGAGAGCTTGATGCTCAGACTTGTGTAATTTCCAACTAGACAAGGTGATGCATATCCAAGGGATGAGCATATCTGCCTGGAATGAGTGTGGGAATCTATAAGATCCAAGTGATAGTGCATGTTAAAGTGTATATCTAACTAAGTATGGATATATTGGTGCAAAACAAGTGTGGAAGATCAACATGCAAAAGGAAAAACAAACATGCATGGAGAGTCACCACAATGGCAACCACTAATGGGAAAAACCAAGAAAACTAATGTGACACTTGTGAAAGGCGAACAACAGACTAAACCAAAAACTGTACAAAAAAATATAAATTTAAATTTGGACAACCATAAATTTAAACAAGAAAAACAACACTCATAGAAGCCAAACAACAAAAAGCGACGGAAAAGGCGACAAAAGCAAAACTCACCTAGAAAAGCACCGCAAACTCCATCGAAGGCTCCTTGATCTCCTTGGGAATGATAGAGCTCCAAGATTGAATGTACAAATGATCTCTAAGGGTGTCCACTATATAGATCTAGAACAATTAGGGTTTATTACGCATGCCTAAAATCAAGGAAAAAGCGACACTTGGCAGAAAGTTCTAAAAATAGTAAGTGTGCCACCTTAGGGAAACTAATTAATGAATCTGTATTTCCTAGGTATGTGCTTGATTTTAATATTTTTTTCTTTTTTCTTTTTCAGGAAACTTGCATGCACATTTCAAAGGATGCTTTGCACAATTTCCACCAGCAAGGATGGGCTAATATAAAAAACTACGCAGTTTTCATGCTCGAGGTTGGCCTACCAAGAATAATTGTGTAGTTTCGTGAGGCAAGGAAAACTTGCCTTTCAAGATTGCGTAGATTCTACAGGAAAGCCCAACAATGCTGCAAGGTAAATTAATAAGTTAGTTTGTGTTATAAAGACATCAATCCGAGATCAATGCATCACAAGAAAAACATGGAAAGATAAGTCTTTACCATAGCATCAATACTTGGTGACATTAAAAGATAAGATCATGTGGATAGAAGCAAGGCTCCAAAATTAAAGCATGGGAAAAAATTTGGAGGGTGGCTGTAGCAACTACAACACTTGATGACACACTGATAGAACTCCAACTCTCTATATGGATCTTGTCTCATGTAAAACAAGTCAAACTCTTCAGGAAGTATTGTTCAGTTCATTGATTGTCATAGCTTCTTCACTTAGCTTATGTTAAAGATATAGTCCCTACCATCCGCTTTGTTAGTGGCACACTTAACCAAGACAAGTAAAAGTCATTTGTTTTGATTGGGGATGATCATTATATAGATACACAAGTGAAAGTAATTGTCGAAGTCTTAGTCTTAGTCTTCATCTCTGGTGTTGCTCCGCTGCTAATAGGCTTGGAAATTACCTCAACGGAGTCACTTCAAGAACACAAACATTGCTTCACTGCCAGTGAGCCTGGATAGTACCCTGACGAAGTTTCTTGCCTCACCTCTCTACACAAGAATCTTTTCTCTTCTTTTGCCTTTCTTTATTATATATTTTTCAATTGGCCTACACTATTTAAAGATGCCAAAAGGTTTGTTTTGAGTTGTGACGCTTGCCAACGGATGGAGAGACCAGATGCCTCCGATGAAATGCCTCTTCAACCACAAATTTCCATTAAACCCTTTAAGAAGTGGGCATTGGACTTCACAGGGCCCATCTCCCCAATGTCAAAAAAGAAAAAAATGTATCTTGGTTTGCACTAATTACATCACCAAGTGGGTGGAGGCTAAAGCATTATATGTTTCCACTAGAAAGGAAGTAGTAGAATTTTTGTTCGAGGACATCTTTACGAGATTTGGTGTACCTTCTGAAATTATCACAGATCATGCTACACAATTTACATCAAAGTTGGTCAAGGTACTCACGGATCATTATCAAATTAAGCATCACAAATCAACTCCTTACCACCCCACGGCTAACGTGCAAGTGGAGTCCATGAAAAAAGTTTTGGAATTCATCCTTACAAAATTCATTCAACTACATCATATGGATTGGGTGGATAAGTTACAAAAAGCATTATGGGCTTACCAGATCACTTGGAGAAATGTGATCGGACACACACCTTACTAGCTAGTCTATGGTAAACAAGTGCTTGTGCCCATCGAGTTCCAAGTAAAGGCATTCAGAACTACCATTCAATTGGGCTTGAATCTAAATGAGGCTTAATAGCAGAGGTTGATGCAATTGAATGAGCTTGATGAAATCTGACAAGATGCCTACCATAGAACTGCGTTGGTGCAAAACCAAAGAGCCTGATGACATGACAAATTTATCAAGAAGAAAGTCTTTTGCCCAGGTGACTAGGCCTTGTTATATGATAGTAAGTCTAAGAATTTTAAAGGTAAATTCTCTACCATATGGTTAGGGTCGTATGAAGTAATTGAATTATTTGATAACAGTTCAGTTCGTATCTGTACTATCGATGATGATAAGACTTCTTTTGTAGTGAATGGTCATCGGCTTAAAGTTTATCATAAACCACTTTCATGTGATAAGTTTTTGCAGGAAGTACAAAAGGATCCAGGGTTGGAGCTGATTCATACAAATGACCAGCCCCTTGTTGGTTCAGCTAATTAATTTCTCTCTCTCTCTCTATATATATATAAAATATGTGTGTGTGTGTGTGTGTGTGTGTGTGGGTGGAAATATTATTTATATTATATTTTATATATATATTGTAAGATATGTATATGTATATGCATAAAATATATGTATACGTATATAAAAAACATATTACATATAACATATAACATTACATTATACCACATATACATATACAAACATAACAATACATATATTAAATATATATAACAATATATATAAATATATATAAATATAATATATATATACATATACATAACAAAACACAATTATATATATATATATAGATAATATATATATGTATAAACCAGGAAAAAATACCGCGCCTATTATTAGTGGAATAAAAAAGCACAGAGAGAAGAAACACTGTGTTTCCGCCCAAATGAAAAACGCCAGATCATCCTCATGCCAAAGCGACAAGACGGAATTGGTCTCTTCTGGACACCGGCCTTGTATAAAAAATTATTATATATAAAAATATAATTATATATAATATATTATATAATATATATAATATATGATATATTATATATATATATGTATATTATGTGATGTATGTATATATATATACATTATATATATATATATTAATATCATATTGTATATCGTATTATATATACATACATACATATTATACAATATATATATAATATATATTATATATATATATATATATTATATATAGATATAGATATATATACCAATGGGTTGTTATTTCTCATATCTATAGGTGGTTATCCCCACAACCCATGTAGAATAAAGGAGGAATTCACTAGGAGCAAGTTTATTCCTTTATCCAGGCCTAGTGGATTCTTTATGGAAAAGGAACCTGTGGAGTCTTCTTTGGATGCCTTCAGACCCTTTAAATATGAAGCTCCCGAGCATTGACTGATCTAGGCTTGCAAAATGAAATGGACCAGTATTAGTCTAGGGATTCCTTGAGTATAGAATTGTTCTTTTCCAATCTCAAGGAAATTACTACGAAAAGGAAACCCCCTGGAGTCTACTATGGGAAATTCAGACTCTCTAAACATGAATGCCTCGAGCACCAACTACTTTAGGCTTGTTAAAACAATAAAGTAGTGGTAATTTAGGGATCCTTTGGGAATTGAAGTATTCTTTTCCGGGCCCAAGGGAATAATTACAAAAAAGAATCCCCCTTGGATCTCTCTTTTTAGAAATTTCTAGCTCCCTAAAGAAGAAATGCCCCAGGCAGTCATCATTCCGGGCTTGGTTAAAAATTCATGGATTGATAAATAGTTTCTTTTTTTGAAGATAATAAGTAGTATGACATATGGCATCAAGTCTGAGGATCCCAAAATTATGTTCAAATAGGTTTTGCTCCATACTCTGCCAAATTGCACATTTGTTATCACAGTGTGTGTGAAGAAGCCTTTCTGGATCATGAAGGGATTATATTTTTTTTATATATAAAAAATGTTTCCTGAATCAATACTCATCTTTACTAGCAATCAAGGATAATTGTCTTCACTAATCAATCTTCATAAGTACAGATCCATAGGATATTTACTCAAAACTCCTGTCATTTGAATTCCATTTCTATGATCTGGATCACAACGCACAGTTGCAACAAGCATAATTGTAGTCAAGTTTCGAGAAGCTACATCAAAATCAAGCAATCAACACGAAATCACTAAAGTGGTTCAGGTATGCAATCTTATTTTGCATGATTTTGATTAGTAAATGGTTAAAATGTATACTATGGAAATATGCCTATGAAGCTATCCTTTATTCTAAAGTTGGCTCATAATCCTATGCCATACCCCCTAACCTTTCTATTCCCAAAACCACAATGATTACACTCTCACACGTTCGATGAGACACGAACCCAAAATTACCATTTGCTCATAATTCCTACTCGTTGTGTGATGATATTTGCCCTTGTCCTCACTTAGCCATCACTTCATGACACCTCCCAACAATCATGAGGAGCATGTGTCAGTTCTCGGCCATGATTCTCACACTCTACACCATGATGTTTGCACACCACATCATATGCTCACACATTACATCATATGTTCGCACTCTACACCAAATATGGATAAGACGATCATGATGATGATGATCAATATTACATTCCCAAATCATCATGATGATTGGGCAATCATTCATCCAAGTGTTCATACGAAGGGTGTCCGGGATCATGGTTATAAAATTAGTCAACAACTAAAAGGCATTAAAGAATTGGGAGGAGAAAAAATTCAGTTGAACGTAGGCACCGAGACGAATGGGGGCTGATCGCCACGAACCCACCTTAAGCCAGTTCACGTGCAGCCTGGAATATCAGTAGTGTAGTGGTGTATTGGAGGAGAAAGGTTGGACAACCTTTTTGCAAAAACTCCCAAGGTTTCAACAATCAGGTCGCCCTGGCATTCGCGTAGAGTTTCGATGGAGAGAATGTTCAAGTGGGCAACTTGAATTTTAGATTCACAGAAGAATCTCTGAGTGGAGCCATTGGGCAACTAGCCAAGGGTGAACAGTTCTTCAAAGGAGGGCAGCTGGACATTCCAAATTATGCCATGTTTCTAAAGCCCGCCTACAGATATGTCAGTTGGGCAAAGGAGTGTTACGAAATTTCATCGAGGAAAAATGACACCCATTTCTTATGATGTTGCAACGTTTTGTAACCTACAAGGGGAGGTATGCAGTCATGTTCCTTTACCATATTTGGTTAATGACTCATTTTACAGAGGCCAGACAATTGAACATTCCCACTTCTTGAAATTGAGTTTTAATAAGATGGCTAGAGGGGTGCAGGGTAGGAGGCTTGTGACCACATTGTACCACCAGAGCCTCATCAAAATCCTGTTGGTTGTTGAGCTCAAGAGGAGGAAAAAGTCGTGGGAAGATTTCCTATTTGAGGAGTTTCCTGGGCAGGAAACTCAAACCAAGGGATGAAAACGAGCAGTAGGCCACTCACTAAAACTAGATGATACCACTCCCCTGTCTAAATTTGAATCTGTTAGTGTCAGCCAGTTCAACTTGTCACCAGTTATCAAATATGCTCTTACAAGGTGTTGTTAAGGTGCCAAGTCAAATTGTTGTCATTTCAGTGAGTCTTCAAATAAAAATTTGTTCATTGGTTATCGTGTCTAGGTCACTGTTGCTCCCTTCACTTACTCATGGTCTTCATCACTTATCATGTCCATTGTCTTCTTTGAGGTATCATATCTTTATTTAAATGTCTTGGGTCATGAAACGGTTAAATTCCTCATTTTAGGTCATGGTCTAGGGTTTCACTTCATTTGTCATCACGATACCATGTGTTTCCAAAAGTATGTCCATCATGTGATTAAGTGGGTAAAAGGAGTTAGCAACTTAGGGAAAGAAAATAGAGGTAAAGGTAATATTTAATTTCAAATAAGACAATGTTGCAGTACACTACCTCACCTCATCATTCCTCATAGGGACATGTTTGATTCAAAATATGTTTCTGACCAAATGGAGAATAATTTTACAAAATTGAAATAGGTTTTTGTCCATTATAGTCAAAGGAACAAAAAAGTCCTCCTGTTTATGCACAGGTGTTATGATTTGAAAGCAATTCCCAAAATACACTTGCTACGGGAGAGTTAATGCACTTCTGGAAAGATTGACTTCAAGACTATTTTTTAGGGATTTGGAGCAAGTGTTGGCAGTTCTTAAGGATTATATTGTATAGCAGACATCCTAAGCTTTCCAATGGTACCTTCATATCATGATTTGGATTAGTGAAAGGCATCCAAAAGTGCTCTGCAAGTTGGAGCTTCTCTTTTGTCAAAGAAACCCTAAGTTTTTAGAGTGACCTTGGGAAAATCAATTTTTCTCCCTCATGAAGTGTCCAAATTACATGCTTGAGGTGTCCATCTTATAGCAGACTTGACAATATTTCCAAGGAGCTATCAAACTCTCAATTTGGAGCAATTTAAGGCCTCCAAAAGTGGTTTGGAAAATGGTGTTGTGCTTCTGTGAATTGCGCTACACTTTGGTGTTGCGCATAGGACAGAGTGCTCATAAATCCTTCAAAACTCTCCCAAATCTCAATTTTTCACTTGCAATTTTGATTTTATTGACTTCTAAGCCAAGGGACAAGTAATTACACCATCATCCTGCATCCTTTTCTTTCCCAATTTCATCTCATGTCAATGATACTCCAAGCTAGGTTTGTAGCAAAGTTTTCATGGGAAATGCTAGGGTAAAAATGGCCATCATAATTTTTGATCTCCAAAACATGTAAATTGATATTCTACACCTGTACACATGTTTGATGGGTCATTTTTACCATTTCATTCACCTCCAAACAAAGTTTAAACACTGAAAAAGAAAAACCCCAGCTCATTACTAGAGTTCTTTTGGGCAAATTTAATTATAAACCTTCTTGGTCTCACTTGCAAGCAACAACATCTTTTTTATATTTTATTCACTCATTTCCATCAATTTTCAAAGTCATCTCATATTTCATAAAACCTCTACCATCATTTTGTCAAAATCTCCTACATATCACTTCATTTCCATTCACACCTCACATATATTTTCACTTCCTGCTACTAGGACTTTGTGTCATCATGGAGGCTGAATCTTTGCCAAAAAGAAACATACAACACAAAGGAGGGAGTGTTCTCAGATATGAAACATTAGATTGCAACACAATCAACTCCTATCCCTTCATCAAACAGTGCTTAGAGGATGTTCACTGCTTGGAATTTTGCAAAGGATAAGGATACAGTGGAGCATGAGTTTGAGCTAATTGATCTAGAGGCTTAGAATCAAACCACAAGCATGAGATAGACTATCAAGGACAAAGACTAGCAAATCAAGGAGCTGGCGATAAATTTGGAAAGGGCAAAGTATATTATATCATTCATTGAACAGGAAAACAATCAACTCAAAGTAAAAGAGTTGATCCTAGAAAAGGAAAAAATTAAGTTAATGCAGAAAATTGGCAAAGGTAAGGAGATGATGACATCAAGCGAGCTTGAAGCATCACAGATAAAATGGAAAAGGAAAATACCAAGAACCAAAGGTCTCAAGGAAGCTTTTCAAGTGGAACAAAAACAAATATTGCTTAATGAAGACCTTGACCTAGAAGAAACGGTTGCCTAGAGGTACATCAAGATAAATAATATTGGCTTAACAAGGTAAATGAACACTTAGAGAAGCTTCTGGAGAAGGCAAATAGAGATAATCAAATTCTCAGACACATAGCGCATCATTATCAAGATCAAAACATGATCGCCAATGTCAAAGCGAAACAACTTAAAAACAAGCTCAAGGAGGCCAAAAAATATCAAAAGGATGAGGGAAACTTGGAGATTCTTGCAGAAGCATCCATGAATATATAAAAAAAACTCATTGTTACACTTTCCCTCCAATTTTGAGCTAATTCTGAGCATTTTGAGTTTTTTGGTAAATTTTGTAATAAATTCAAAAATTTAGCCTTTCCAAGGCGTTGTGCTTTTTACTCATGCCTCCATTTGAGGAAAGGTCTACAGTTTTGGAAAGGTATTGACATCCTCTAAAAACCCATTTGCCCATATTTTGCAGAGGTGGCTTAGTTTTGGAGAAAAATTTCAAAAAGTGGCAAAAAAATAACATTCTGGACCATTTTTTGATAGGCGCTGGGCTTCTAGAGCGACCTTGGGAGAATGGATTTTTGAAGGTCTTCCCTTGATCCAAATTCAAAATTCAAACTGTTCGAGAAAGTAGACTTAAAGAGCTAGTTGACAATTTTCTCATATTTGAATTTTGACCCTTGGAATGCACCTAAACATTAGATCAAAGTTGGCGCTGCACTTCTACACTTTCTGTGTTTTTATTTGCAAAATTTCACTATGTAAAATTTCGAGTTTCTAGTCTAACTAGGTCAAAGTCAAGATTTTCTATGTAATGGCACACGTTACAAGGCTAGGTGATGTAGCCATGAATAAATGTATATCATAGGTTATTTTTTATGTTTATTAGGCCTCATAAAAGAATCAAACTCCTAAACAAACTCTTCATGAGGTGTTTGAGTTGCACCTTCTCACTCTCACCTGTTGGTTGAGAGAATCTTGGAGTCAGTTCCTCCACCAAGGAATTCGACTCCTGAAGGTGGGGAAGTGGTCTAGGAGAGTCTATAAGTACTATTTCACCTCAGGAGAAGAGGGTTGAACTTTTTGTGAAGGAGGCTTGCATTGTAATCATCTTTCAGCGAATACAGATACAGGGTACCTCTATTTTCAAGGAAATCTAGCCCAGTGAGTTCATGGTCCTTGTACTTCATTATTTTTGTTTCCTCGTGGCCTAAACATATTTATCTAAATTATATCTCTTCTTTCTATGAATTCCTTGTGATAAAATATTCAAAATTCTTGTTTTTCAAGCTATGTTATCTGGTTTTCATAGTTATGTGTTTTGTCTTCCTGAGCTAATGAAATCATGTTTGTTTATCCTTATTAGTTTATTCCACACTATATCCTCTATAATACATAGACAAATACTCAAGTTACACCATGGCTTATGATATCTAGCTCCTTCTTATGTTTTCTCCTACATTCCCGCAACCTAGATCTACTTGTGGCTCCAAATCTAAGTTCAACAAATCCTTAAAAAACCAAATTTTCACAAACAAATACACATATGTAGCCTAAAATTCATTTGCTTTAAATCCATATCACTGATAAGAGGCTTAGAGAGATCCCTCTCATGCTCAGTAGGGCTAGCTACTGAGCTGAAGTGGTTTGAGGTTACCCTTGTCGATTTCCTTTTCAGCCTAGGAGATTGTAAGGACTAACATTTTTGGCGCCTTTGCTGAGAAACGAAAGATCATATATTCCCTAGGAAAGAATGAAAAGGATCAGATCTAATTGCTGATGGTGAACAATGATCAGACACAAGAAAGGTTGTGTATATTTCACCTAGCGACTCCAATGTTGAGCAATCCAAAGGTTTATAAATTTCATGGCGACTCCACTATTCAAAAACTAGCAGTTTGAAGAACTTCTTGGTGTCTTAATTGTTTTCAATATGGATTCAACTGCTCAAAGGTATGCTCCTATGAATCGAGCTCATATTCCTAGTTTTCCAAATTTAATTCCTTGCATATATTGGCAAACTAATTTGCCCAAATTCATAGATGGAAATGAGGATGAGGCTATTATGCATCTAATCAAATTTCATTGGCATATACATAAGCTCAGGATCAAGTTTCATGAGGATTGTTTGATGAAAATTTTTATGGATACCCTAGAAGGAAAAGCAAGATCTTGGTATGAAGGATTGAAGCCAAGTAGCTTATACTCTCTTAAATATTTCCACACAACATTCTTTGATTTTTATGGAAAATCTCATCATTCATTTTTGTTTTCCGAAGATTGTTGTGAATCCCGTGAAAACTTCATTCAATACTTTGAAGAAACTTTTGGTGATGAAGAATGTCTAGATTATGAGATCATAGAGGCCCTTTATGAATATTCTTCCCAACAAAAAATAACATAGATTAGCTACTTTGATGCAAAGGATCATTCACAACACACATCAACTCTTACTTTGCTTGAAGATGAAACAGATCTGCATCTTAATAGTCAAGAAGAAATCGGTCCAAGTGAGAATTCTAAAATTGCATGTACATAAAACTTAAGCAGTGAACCATATAATGACAATGATCATCTACTTTTGCAAGGAAATAGTGAACAAGAAGTTGTTTCCCTTGATTCTTATGGCAGTCAAATTCATATTCTTCCTGTTGAAGCACACGAGGAATCAAATATACTTGAAGTGGTTGCTGCATTTAAAGTTTTCATGAGCATCTAAAACCTTGTATTTTGGATGAAAGGTATGAAGATAGTCATTCACTTGTTCTTTTAGATTTTTCTTTCTCTGAGATTTTATTTCAAGGTCAGGTTTGTGAAGACCAAGATGAGGTTTCTGATGAAATGTATGAACAAGGATCTCTAGACACTCACCACTCGTATGTCTCTCCAGCTCATCCATTTTCTGAAGCACTATTTCAAGGGAAGATTCATGCAAATAATAATTTTAAATTTGCATGTGAGAAGGTTTCATACAATGTAATTATGGCAAAGAATAATCATCAAACATTATAAGCAAATTATGAAGAGGAGAGCAGTGATAAAGAAGAGGTTGTTTTAGAGCCACTTGCACATGATGGTCTTCCTACAGATTCAGAAAACGAAGAGTGTGCTTGTATTTCTTTTGGCTTTGAAGATATGCTAATGTTCCAGATTATTATAGACCCTATTGCCAATTTGTTGCAGCCACCTGGAAAGATGAATTTTCTTGTATTTATGGATCATGAGCACATGTTTAGTGAACATTCAAATTTTCCTAGCTTTTGTTTGTTCTGCCTGCTCAAGGAAGGTATAAGAAAAATTCAAGTAAGTAGCCACTTGCTGGATTGGTTACACTGGAGGGATCAATACACATGATTGTATATGCATCTTCAACAGGTGGGCAGTTATCATCAGGATTTTAAGCCCGAGGTGAAGGTCCTAAGATCTCGATGGTCTGCTGCCATAAGTAAGTTCAGTCAGTATGTTTTTTATAGTCAAATCAGTCGGTTAGTATTTTCATTCTGACTCCATTTCCCAATGGATAAGGCTACTTGGTCTACGGTGTTCTTAACACCTCCAAGGAGTTTCCATCCCCAGTTGGAGCCAATGTTAGTTTCAGTCTTCTTAGCCTGTCACATGGACCAAATATGCTCTTACAACGTGATGTTAGGGTGTCAAGTCAAATTTTTGTCATTTTAGTGAATCTTCAAATAAAACTTTGGTCACTGGTTATTATGTCTAGATCACTTCTTCTCCCTTCACTTACTCATGGTCTTCATCACTCATCATGTTCATTGTCTTCTTCGAGGTATCATATCTTCATTTAAATGTCTTGGGTCATGAAATGGTTAAATTCCTCATTTTAGGTCATGGTCTAGGGTTTCACTTCATGTGTCATCACGATACCATATGTTTCCAAAAGTATGTCTTTCATGCGATTAAGTGGGTAAAGGGAGTTAACAGCTTAGGGAAAGAAAATAAAGGTAAAGGTAATATTTAATTTCAAATAAGACAATGTTGCAGTACACTACCTTGCCTCATCATTCCTCATAGGGACATGTTTGATTCAAAATATGTTTCTGACCAAATGGAGAATAATTTTACAAAAGTGAAATAGGTTTTTGTCCATTATAGTCAAAGGAACAAAAATGTCCTTCAGTTTATGCACATGTGTTATTATTTGAAAGAAAATCCCAAAATACACTTGCTATGGGAGAGTTAATGCACTTCTAGAAAGATTGACTTCAAGACATTTTTTCAGGGGTTTGGCACAGGTGTTGGCAGTTCTTAAGGACTCTATTGTATAGAAAACATAATAATATTTTCAATGGTACCTTCATATCATGATTTGGATTAGTGAAAGGAATCCAAAAATTGCTCTGCAAGTTGGAGCTTCTCTTTTGTCAGAGAAACCCTGAATGTTTGGAGTGACCTTAGGAGAATCAATTTTTATCCCTCATTGAGTGTCCAAATTACATGCTTGAGGGGTAAATATTATAGAAGACTTCAATATATTTCCAACGAGCTATCAATCTCTCAATTTGGAGCAATTTAAGGCCTCCAAAAGTGGTTTTGGAGATGGCATTGCGCTTCTGTGAATTGCGTTGTGCTTTGGTGCTGTGCATAGGAACACTGCACTTTGCGCAGGACAAAGTGCCCAAAAATCCTTCAAAACTCTCCCAAATCTCAATTTTGAATATTTAAAACCTATTTATTGTTATTCTAAGCTTTCTCACAAGTAATTATAATTCCTTTTCTCACCTTTTTCCTTTGGCAAGATGAATGCAAATGCAAGTTCTCTTCATCTAGGGTTTAGGTGAAATTTTCATGGTGCAAGCACTAGTGTAACTAACAGTTTGGTTAGTTTTGATATTGGAAACATGTAAATATTCCACCTCACACCTCTGTACATGTTTAAAATTCCTTTTTATTAACTAAATAATTTATCAATCATTAGATTGCCTCACCCTTACCTAAACCCTAGCTCATACCTAGCATTTTGAGTAGATTTCCTAACAACTCTATTATTTAATTTATCCTAATCATTTATTTCCCTAATTTCACTCCATTTAAGCTTCCTAATTTTTCAACCACCTGTATCCATATCCCAAAATTCCCCTATCATCATCTCCCTTCCGTAACTCCCTCATTTCATCATTTTCTTCCTTGAGCAAGAAAATAGTCAACTTAAGACTAAACAACTGATCACGGAAAAAGAATAAGCCCAATTATTGCAGCAGGTTGGAAAAGGGAAGAGATCATAGAATCAAGCAAGCTTGAAGGATCAAAAGGTACAGGAAAGAGGAAAATTCCAAGAACAATGGGCCTAAAGAAGGCATTGCAAGGACAACAAGAGCACATTCTGTTGAATAAAGACCTTGACCTAGAGGATAGGATTGCCATTGAGGTTCGTCAAGATAAGGAATATTGGCTAAATAGGGTAAATGAACACTTGGAGAAGCTCCTCAAGAAGAAAAATAGGGATAGTCAGTTGCTCAAACACATGGCGCACCACTACCAAGCTCAAAACATGATCGTCAATGTCAAGGTAAAGCAACTTGAAAACAAGCTCAAGGAGGCCAAAAAAGACCAAAAGGATGAGTGAAACTTGGAGATTCTTGCTGAAGCATCCATGAATCTATAAAAAACATATTTTTACACCTTCCCTCCAATTTTGAGCTAATTCTGAGCATTTTGAGTTTTTTGAGAATTTTTTGTCTAAGTTCAGAAATTCGGTTGCTCGCTGCGCTTTTTCCTCAAGCCTCCATTTGAGGAAAGGTCTACATTTTTGGAAATTTCTTGACATCCTATAAAAACCCATTTTCTTATATTTTTCAAAGTTGGCGTAGTTTTGGAGAAAAGTGAAAAAAAGTGGCGAAAAACTAGCATTCTGGACCATTTTTTGACAAGCACTGCGCTTCTGGAGCGACCTTGGGAGAATGGATTTTTGAAGGTCTTCCCATGCTCCAAATTCCGAAATTAAAATTGTTATGGAAACTAGACTTGAAGGGCTAGTTGAAAATTCTCTAATATTTGCATTTTGACCCCTGGAAGGCACCTCAAAATCATCTCAAAGTTGGAATTGCGCTTGTGCACTTTCTGTGTTTTTATTTGTAAAATTTCACTGTGTAAAAATTTCTAGTTCCTAGTCTGACTTGGTCAAAGTCAATATTCTCTATGTAATGGCACAAGTTACGAGGCTAGGTGATGTAGGCATGAATAAATGTATATCATAGGTTTTTTTTTTATGTTGATTAGGCCTCATAAAAGAAGCAAACGTCTAATCAAACTCTTCAAGAGGTGTTTGAGCTGCACCTTTTCACTCTCACCTGTTGGTTGAGAGAATCTTGGAGTCACTTCCTCCACCAAGGAATTCGACTCTTGAAGGTGGGAAAGTGGTCTAGGAGAGTATATAAGTACTATTTCACTTCAAGAGAAGGGCGTTGAACTTTTTGTGAAGGAGGCTTGCATTGTAATCATCTTTCAACTAATACAGATACAAGTTGCAACTATTTTCAAGGAACTCTAGCCCAGTGAGTTCATCATGTTTATACTTCATTCTCTTTATTTTCGCATGGTCTAAACATATTTATATACATTATATCTCTTCTTTCTATGAATGCCTTGTGATAAAATACTCAATATTCTTGTTTTTCAAGCTTTGTTATCTGGTTTCATAGTTATGTGTTTTGTCTTCCTAAGCTAATGAAATCATGTTTACTTATGCTCATTAGTTTCTTCTACACTATATCCTTTATACTACACTAACAAATACTCAAATTACACCATGGCTTCTAATATCTATATCCTTCTTATGTTTGCTCCTGCATTCCCACAACCTAGACCTACTTGTGGCTCCAAACCCTAAGTTCAACAAATCCTTAAAAACAAAATTATCACAAACAAACAAACAAATACTTATATCTAGTCTAAAATTCATTTTCTTCAAAGTCAGATCACTGATAAGAGACTTAGAGAGATCCCTCTCATGCTTAGTAGGGCTAGCTACTGAGCTGAAGTGGTTTGAGGTTACCCTTGTTGATTTCCTTTTCAACCTAGGAGATTGTAAGGACTAACATTTTTGGCACCGCTACCGGGGAACGAAAGATCATATCTTCCCTGGGAAAGAACGACAAGGATCAGATCTGATTGTTGATGGTGAATAGTGATCAGACACAATAAAGGTTGTGCATCTTTCACCTGGCAACTCCAGTGTCGAAGAATCCAAAGGTTCAAAATTTTCATGGTGACTCCAATGTTCAAAAACCGGTAGTATGAAGAAATTTTTGGTGTATTAATTGTTTTCAAGATGGATTCAACTGCTCGAAGGTATGCTTCTATGAATCGAGCTCATATTTCTAGTTTTCCGAATCGAATTCCTTGTATAGATTAGCAAACATGGCTACCAAAGTTTAAAGGTCAGGTTGGATAAGATCCTAGTTTGCATTTGGTCAAATTTCATTTTCATATTCATAGATTAAAGGCTAAGTTTCCTAAAGATTGTGTGATGAAGATTTTCATGGCTACCTTGGAGGAAATGGTATGAGAGTCTACCATCTGCTAGTTTATATTCTCTAAAGGATTTTCATTTAATTTTCTTCCAACATTATCAAAGCTATAATTTTTCTTTGTCAATGATGGGTAGTTGTTGTGAGATTTCTGAAAATTTCATTAAATTTCTTGAAAATTCATATGGGGATAAAGAATGTATGGAAGAAGATATATTAGAAGCCCCTTTTATTTTTCCTCCCAACAAGAATTAGTAGTTTCCTCCTTGAATGAAACAGACTGGGATCAAAATAGAGAAAGGCCTACTCCTGATCTTGAAAATGAAAATCACCAAGCCAATGTTGATTTCTATAAAACTCAGTTGTCTTCTCTGTCTAAAAATGAAATTGACCAGATTTTGAAAAAACATGTTACAAACCAAGTTAAGGTAGGTTTGCAATGCTCACACAGTCAAGATTTTGTGAGTGAAATTTCTTCCATTATTGAAAATAAAAATCTGGATTTATATGATGACAGTCATGAGACTAATGAAACTATACATGAATTTGTTTTGAGTAAGCCAATTTGTGATGTAGATTTCTTGCAAGGAGATCAGCTAACAAAGACTGTTTTCTTTCATGAAAAGGATAGGGCTGACTTGCTTGATAATCTTGAAGAATGTGTTTTGTTCAAGGATGATTTAGAATATGAAATGGAAGAGTATGATTCTGAGATAGACAATATGCCATAGATAGAATTAGAGTTGCTCATCCTTGAGAAATTTACAACCAACACTCAGGTGCAGAAAGCCATATTTCCCTATGCCTTCTTATGGATCAACAACCAAGTATTCTTTCAGATCAAAATGAAAGGAGTACTTGTATTTTTGTTGGATTTCAAGACAAGGTAACGTTTCAGATTTTTAAGGATCTTTACACTGATTTGTTGCAGCCATTTGGAAAGATGAATTTTGTTGTATTTATGGATCATGAGCACATGTTCAGAGGCCACTCAAAGTTGCCTAGATTTTGTTAGTTCTACCTGCTCGAGGAAAGTACAAGAAAAATTCAAGTAAGTAGCCACTTGCTGGATTGGTTACACTGGAGAGATCATTACACATTATTGTATATACATCTTCAGTAGGTGGGTGATTATCATCAAGATTTGAAGACCGAGGTGAAGGCCCTAAGATCCTGATGGTCTGCTTCCATAAGTAACTTCAGTCATTATGTTTTTTATAGTCAAGCCAGTCAGTTAGCCAATCAGTTTTCAATTTGAGTTTAGTCTTTGCATTTTGACTTCATTGCCCAATGGATAAGGCTAGTTGGTCTACGGTGTTCTTGACACATCCAAGGAGCTACCACCCCAGTTGGAGCCAATGTTAGTGTCAAGTCAATTTAGTCTGTCACCAGTGATCAAATATGCTCTTACAAGGTGTTGTTAGGGTGTCAAGTCAAATTTTTGTCATTTCAGTGAGTCTTCAAATAAAAATTTGGTCACTGGTTATCGTGTCTAGGTCACTGCTTCTCCCTTCACTTACTCATGGTCTTCATCAATCATCATGTTCATTGTCTTCTTCGAGGTATCATATCTTCATTTAAATGTCTTGGGTCATAAAATGGTTAAATTCCTCATTTTAGGTCATGGTCTAGGGTTTCACTTCATGCATCATCACAAGACCATATGTTGCCAAAAGTATGTCCATCATGTGATTAAGTGGGTAAAGAGAGTTAGCAGCTTAGCGAAAGAAAATAAAGGTAAAGGTAATATTTAATTTCGAATAAGACAATGTTGTAGTACAGTACCTCGCCTCATCATTCCTCATAGGGACATGTTTGATTCAAAATATGTTTCTGACCAGATGGAGAATAATTTTACAAAAGTGAAATAGGTTTTCATCCATTATATTCCAAGGAACAAAAACCTCCTTCATTTTATGCACAAGTGTTATTATTTTAAAGACATTCCCAAAATACACTTGCTACGGGAGAGTTAATCCACTTCTGGACAAGCTGACTTCAAGACAAATTTTCAGGGATTTGGAGCAAGTTTTGGAAGTTGTTAAGGACTCTATTGTATAGACTACATTCTAAGCTTTCCAATGGTACCTTAATATTATGATTTGGATTAGTGAAAGGCATCCAAAAGTGCTTTGCAAGTTGGAGCTTCTCTTTTGTTAGAGAAACCCTGAGTTTTTGGAGTGACCTTGGGAAAATCAAATTTTCTCCCTCATGGAGTGTCCAAATTACATGGTTGAGGTGTCCATCTTATAGAAGACTTGAATAGATTTCCAACGAGATATCAAGCTCTCAATTTGGAGTAGTTTAAGGCCTCCAAAAGTGGTTTGGAATATGGAACTGTGCTTCTGTGAACTGTGCTGCACTTTGGTGCTACGTATAGGAACACTGCGCTGCGCACAACACAAAGTACCCATAAATCCTTCAAAACTCTCCCAAATCTCAAATTTTCACTTGCAAGCTTGATTTTATTTACTTCTAAGCAAGGGACAAGTAATTACACCATCATCCTCCATCTTTTGCTTTCCCAATTTCATCTCATGCCAATGATTCTCCAAGTTAGGGTTTGTAGCAATTTTTTCATGGGAAATGCTAGGGAAAAAATGGCCATCATAATTTTTTATCTTAAAAACATGTAAATTGATATCCTACACCTGCACACATGTTTGATGAGTCATTTTTACTAGTTCATTCACCTCCAAACAAAGTTTAAACACTGAAAAAGCAAAACCCTAGCTCATTCCTAGAGTTCTTTTGGGCAAGTTTAATTATAAACCTTCTTGGTCTCACTTGAAAGAAAAGCATCTTTTTGGTATTTTCTTCACTCATTTCCATCAGTTTTCAAAGTCATCTCATCTTTCATAAAACCCCTCCCATCATTTTGTCAAAATCTCCTACATATCACTTCATTTCCATTCACACCTCACATCTATTTTCACTTCCTGTTGCTAGGACTTTTTGTCATTATGGAGGCTGAATCTTCACTAGAAAGAAAACGTCAACACAAAGGAGGGAGGATTCTCATATATGAACCATTAGACTACAACACAATAAACTCATATCCTTTCATCAAATAGTGCTTTGAGGATGTTCACTGCTTGGAATTTTGGAAAGGATAAGGATACAGTGGAGCATGAGTTTGAGCTAATTGATCTAGAGGCTTAGGATCAAACCACAAGCATGAGAAAAACTATCAAGGACAAAGACTACCAAATCAAGGAACTAGCGATAAATTTGGAAAGGGCAAAGTATATTATATCATTCCTTGAATAGGAAAATAATCAACTCAAAGCAAAAGCGTTGATCCTAGAAAAGGAAAAAACTAAGTTAATGCAACAAATTAGCAAAGGTAAGGAGATCGTGACATCAAGCGAGCTTTCAACATCACAGGTGAAAGGGAGAATGAAAAGAATAAGAACCAAAGGTCTCAAGGAAACTTTTCAAGAGGAACAAAAACAAATATTGCTTAATGAAGACCTTGACCTAGAAGAAATGATTTCCCTAGAGGTACATCAAGATAAAGAATATTGGCTTAACAAGGTAAATGAACACTTAGAGAAGCTCCTGGAGAAGGCAAAAAGAGATAATCAGATGCTTAGACACATGGCACATCATTATCAAGCTTAAAACATGATCGCCAATGTCAAAGTGAAACAACTTAAAAACAAAGCTCTTCTTCTATTCATATTCCTTTCACAAAGCTCTTCTTCTATCATCATTCAGATTGATCCTGATGATGTATCCCTATTGGGATTTGAAACGTTGACAGAAATATGGTTTCTACTGTGGATACTCTGAGACTAAGTTCAAAAGAAATGGACCATAGATGCCTAAAATCCAGAATCATTTCCCTGTACGGAGGGGATACATGAAGTGAAACTATTTTACTCAAAAATTTCAGAGTGAAGATAGCAAGAAGAGTTGCATATCTCTTCCTTTCACAAAGCTCTTCTTCTATCATCATTCAGATTGGTTCTGATGATGGATCCCTGTTGTGATTTGAAACGCTAACAGAAATATGGTTTCTACTGTGGATACTCCGAGACTAGGTTCAAAAGAAATGAACCACAGATGCCTAAAATCCAGAATCATTTCCTTGTACAGAGGGGATTCATGGAGTGAAACTATTTTACTCGAAAATGTTAGAGTGAAGATAGCAAGAAGAGTTGCAGATCTCCTATTCCTTTCACAAAGCTCTTCTTATATCATCATTCAGATTGGTACTAATGATGGATCCCTGTTGGGATTTGAAACGTTGATAGAAATATCGTTTCTACAGTGGATACTCTAAGACTAAGTTCAAAAGAAATGAACCACAGATGCCTAAAATCCAGAACTTAAAAACAAGCTCAAGGAGGCCAAAAAATATCAAAAGGATGAGGGAAACTTGGATATTCTTACTGAAGCATCCATGAAGTTATAACAAACTCATTTTTACACCTTCCCTCCAATTTTGATCTAATTCCGAGCATTTTGACTTTTTTTGGCAAATTTTGGTCTAAATTCAAAATTTTGGCCTTTCCAGAAGTGCAATGCCTTGGCGCTGCGCTTTTTCCTCAGGCCTCCATTTTAGGAAAGGTATATATTTTTGGAAAATTCCTGACATCCTCAAAAAACCCATTTTCCTAGATTTTGCAGAGGTGGCTTAGTTTTGGAGAAAAATGCAAAAAAGTGGAAAAAAACTAGCATTCTAGACCATTTTTTGATAGGCGCTCTGCTTCTGGTTTGACCTTGGGAGAATGGATCTTTGAAAGTCTTCCCATGCTCCAAATTCAAAAATTCAAACTGTTCGGGAAACTAGACTTGAAGGGCTAGTTTACCTTTCTCTCATATTTGCATTTTGACCCATGGAAAGCACCTAAAAATCAGCTCAAAATCGGCACTGTGCTTCTACACTTTCTGTGTTTTTATGTGCAAAATTTCACTCTGTGAAATTTCTAGTTTCTAGTCTGACTTGGTCAAAGTCAAGATTCTCTATGTAATGGTATAAGTTACGAGGCTAGGTGATGTAGGCATGAATAAATTTATATCATAGGTTGTTTTTTATGTTTATTAGGCCTCATAAAAGAAGCAAACTCCTAAACAAACTCTTCATGAGGTGTTTGAGTTGCACCTTCTCACTCTCACCTATTAGTTGAGAAAATCTTGGAGTCAGTTCCTCCACCAAGGAATTTGACTCCTGAAGGTGGGAAAGTGGTCTAGGAGATTCTATAAGTACTATTTCACCTCAGGAGAAGAGGGTTGAACTTTTTGTGAAGGAGGCTTGCATTGTAATCATCTTTCAGCTAACACATATACCGATTGCAGCTATTTCAAGGAACTCTATCCTAGTGAGTTCATGGTGCTTGTAGTTCATTATTTTTGTTTCCTCATGGTATAAACATCTTTATCTACATTATATCTCTTCTTTATATGAATTCCTTGTGATAAAATATTCAAAATTCTTGTTTTTAAAGCTCTGTTATATGGTTTTCATAGTTATGTGTTTTGTCTTCTTGAGCTAATGAAATCATGTTTATTTATGCTCATTAGTTTCTTCCACACTATATCCTCTATACTACACTGAAAAATACTCAAATTACACCATGGCTTCTGATATATAGCTCCTTCTTATGTTTTCTCTTGCATTCCCATAGCCTAGACCTACTTGTGGCTCCAAACCCTAAGTTCAACAAATCCTTAAAAAACCAAATTTTCACAAACAAACAAACAAATAGGCATATCTAGTCTAAAATTCATTTGCTTTAAAGTCGTATCACTGATAAGAGACTTAGAGAGATCCCTCTCATGCTCAGTAGGGCTAGCTACTGAGAAAAAGTGGTTTGAGGTTACCCTTGTTGATTTCCTTTTCAGCCTAGGAGATTATAAGGACTAACAGAATCCACACCTACCTCTCCTACCCACTCCCCCACTCTTGCTCCTGAAATCCCCCAGAAAATTGATAACATTTTGAAGGATGGCGAAAAAAAATAAATTTGTGGAAGCCTAGGTGGGCTCAAAATGGAACAGGAAAAGAGATAAGGTCGAGCCAAACCAACCTGAGTTGAGCCCCATAACGGAGGGTGAAGCATCATAACCATAAAGTGCCATCCCAAATTCCCGAAAGTGCCATACCAAATTCCAAATTTAGGTGACCCCTGTTTCCCATCAGTAAACCCCTGGATTCTCCCGCTGAGACCTCTGCTCAGGGCCAATGATGGACTCGGAGCATGGCTCAAGCCACACAGCCAAGGCTGAGGGCGCAAACTCAGAGCACATCCACATCTCGTCATCTCATGATATTGATGCACAGTAGTTTGAAGTATCCCTTAAGAGAGCCCCCATGGCCACAACTAAAGCAAATATCCTTGTGGATATTCCACAAGACATGGATACCTTATTTCCTGCCCAACCTTTAGTAAGTAGGAGTGTTACCAAGTCCAGTCAGCACCATTCTTCACCACGAGGATGCAAGGGAAAATTGCTCGAAGGCAGTGCATCGCAGTAGTCAACGACACCCACCAGGGCTCCTACTTATGAGTAGAGGAAAATCTAATGATTTGACTCATTAAGCTACAAAAAATGATTTCTAGGCTCAGAGAACATCCTAAAAAGTATACATTTTTATTTCATTTTGTCATAGATGTAAATCATCAGGTGAGGGATTCCAACATGAAGTTATATGCTCATAATGATGCCTTGAAGGGAAAGAACAAGCAATTACTGCGTTGGAAAGCAGCAAGGTACATGCCTGTTAAAAGATTGAATGCAAAAGGGTTAGCTCTCCAGTTTCAAAAGTGCTCCCCGCCAATAAAACATGGAATAGAAATCCTAATTAAGACTGTTGTTCTTTGACAACAGTTTGTTTTTGGTTAGCACAGTTTTCCTTTTTGGCGGATGTAATCGATGCATGATGACATGCATCAGAATCAATGTAGGAGGATGTTGGTCCCCCATTTTTTCCCCATTGCCACTATTTTACACCTCTATACTTGTCCTTTTTGTACTCCTAAACCTACTCTCCTGTCACTTGTATTGCTCTTAACACTGTCAAAATCCTACTACGAGTTAAAGAATTTCAGTGTGACATTTTGCTATTTATTAGTTGGATTTAAGCGAATTTTATTTGTTATCAATGAACTAACTAATCAATATGGTTGAGTGTGGATATTGCAACAGCTGAGCATGATGATAATAGGAGAGTGTTGGCCCATTAATGATGTTCCACCACTTTTGTACTCAACAACCATTTTGGGATCAATACCTAATGATGTAAAGGATGAGAGGTTGCATACTTTTAGATGAACAAGCCACCTCCAACTATCTTTGAACGAGTTCAACTTCCTCCATGAAAAAAATCTTTTCTATCCTCACTAAACGTAGCTGATACCAATATTGGGGGTTGCTTGAGGGTTTGTTATACTAAATCAAACAGGTTGTTCTAGCCACCCAATTTGGAAGATCAATTTAGCAATCTAAGCTATTAAATTTGCTATGTATGGTCCAAGTCGTTTTCAACTAAGCCAATGCCTATAAAATGATGCTCTATAATAATCAAGAAGGTAGCGAACAGAAGATATACTGTCATTTTGTATCTTTCATCTCCAGAATTATTATTTCTAATTGAAATATTTTTATGATGGCTATGTATTGAGTTCAAATCAACTGGTTGGATAATTCGCTGTGAATTCATGAGTTAGTTGTGATTGAAGCTTTTTGTTTCCTGTAAGTAAATAAGCTCCCCAGGTGTGGCCTAGCCCACCCATCTGGGATCAACTTTGTATCATTTCGTAGGAACATAGCTGTGTGATAGTCATAACTTCTTCTCATTTATCTTTGATTTATCAATTGTTTATATGCTAAGTGGAGATTTCCATTGAATTAAAATGATTTTAGTGTGTTGATTATGTTATGCATTTTCAGATCCTTTACTTTAGCGATTTGAATGGATGGTTCTCGTGTGATTGGCGCCCTTACTTCTAAGGCAAAGTTATACTCTGTTCTCTAAAGCCAAAAATTGTATTACCCTAACCGTGTTGTCATAGATATATAAAACTTGTTTTAATCACATTATCAACTGAATGCTTATGATGAGCTGGTTTATTTGTTGAGAACGTAGAGCAACCCTCTGATGTCGAAGTCGAGATAATCTACTAAGTAATCAGAATGGATAGGGTGTGAGTTTAATTATACATTAGATTGTGTTTTAGTCAATTTCGAATAAATCACATTTGTTCTTTCTTCCAGTGATCGAATTGATTGATTTCATTCCAAGTTGTTTTTATAGATGCATGTGCCATAGGAGTATTCGTTCTAGATTGATTGATTAGAATGGCTTGATTTATTATAAGTTTATTTAGTCCAACTTGATTATTTTTCTGCTAAGTTATTTGCATTAGGGTGTATGCCGTAGAAGCATTGCTTTCTAGATTAATTAATTCAAATGGCTTATCATAGTTTGAGTTAGTTTCATTTATCAAATAAATTCTTAGTTTGTTAAATAGAATTTGTGGATTGATTATAGAGTTCAAGTGAGCGATTTGGTTTTAATTTTCAATATGATTTCCCTTGCTTCATTTGGAGTGCTTGAGTGCAGTTCCATAGCTTAGAGTTAAATATTGTTTCCAGCTTGAGATAATGCGTGCCTGATTGGATTTCGAAGACAGGGTGTTGGTTTGCTGAGATTTTGAATAAGTTTGCTTGAGCTTAATATGAGATTTAGGCAACTGTAGAATAGTTTCCTGAGTACAGTTTTGTGTGCCTGATATCAATTTATAGTTGTTTTTGTTTGTTGTCATTATTAAGAATAGAGTTAAGGCTTGAAGTTTGTTCTTAAGGTTATGATAGATTAAGAATATGTATTAGTGTGAGAGATAAAGTTGGCTGGTTAAGGGTGTGAAACAGAGTATAGGTTTAAGTTCATTAGTTTGCAGACAAGCTTTTATTGGTTTGATAAGGAGAGTTGGTATTTCATTGAGTTAAGTTTTCCTTTCATAATGATTGAATGATAGAAGAGTGTATTTTGTTAAGTAAGAGTTTGATAGCAAATTTGAAGTCATTTTAATTTCAGGTACATGATTTAGATTTGTACTTAGTTAAACAAGAAAGAGGATTGAATAGGTTTTTAGCCAGAGATTCTTCCGAGTTGTGTCCAGGAGTGAAGCTTATCATTGATTTGAAGTTACCTTTGGAAAGTTTAGTTTCAAGTTTACTTGCATTCCAAACATGCTTGAAGTAGATTAGAATTTGCAACTTTTCATTCAAGAGTAGCATAGGTAACAAAATTAAGGTTTCTTAGGGTTTTCATGAGAGCTGAGTTATTTGATAAAGTGTTTCAATTGGAAGTTTTTTCTTAGCATATATCTTGTGATTCAAATTGGGATTTCATTTAAGTATAGATTCATAATGAGTTTCAAGTTAGAATTTGGTTATTGATTTTGCTAGCAAGGGTTTGATGAGTTGTGTAGCTAACTCATTTCATAAAGGAAACCATTAGAACTCTGTCCAAAAACTAAATTTAGAAAGTGCAGTACAGCTCATGTTTACGAGCCCAGATTGACATATAAATGTAGGAGAGTTAATACACCCATTAAATCTCTCAAAATCTGTCTCAACTTATTTCACCCTCACTACCATGAGCATGCACCCTTTACTGGAATTAACCAGTCTTTTAATCTGTCCTACACTGAGAAGGCTAGCACTAACTTTTGTGTGATGAAATCTAACTATATACTCTACCACGTCCTCGGTGAGGTGGTATTTGTTTTCATGATGAAAGAAAATAGTCTTTCTGTCATATAAATATGGGCTTCCCAAGATGATTCCACAAATGTCCAAAGGTATTACATCTAACTCTACCTCATCAAATAATTTAGAAACGATTACATATCTAGCCCTACACTGCTTGGTGACCTGTAATTTGGCTTTATCGGTTATCCAACCAAGTGGGTATGGACTTGGATGAGGTTTAGTTCAAGCCCTAGCCTTTTCACTAAGGACTCTAAGATTAAGTTTGCTTGGGAACCTAAATCAAATAGAGTTTCCACCTTTGTATGCTTTATGACAACTCTAATGTGGAACAACTCAAATCTCTTTTGCTCACGACTCACAGGCTCATTCAAATAACTAGTGCTTGCAACCAAATCAGAATTATTATTAATAGAAAGAGTATCTATTGCGCCCACGAATGTGATCAATATTTCATTGTTGGAATCCGATCCAAGGTCCTATGTTGTGGCCATTGTCTTATGCTTCTCCTTTCCACCGAATATCTTTAGTATGAGTTCCAGATGTAGCTTCTAGTAGTGGTCCTCGTCATGCCCATCCTTCTTGAAGTGAGTGCACGATGGTGTTGCTTTGTTCCCCTTCTTGGCAGCGACGATCTTCTTATCCTTCCCTTTTCCATTCTTCTGGAATTTTCCGTGTTGAGGTTTGAATGGCATCTTCTTGGTTTGGTCATCTCGACCATTCTTGCCTCAAATTTCAAGACGTATAGATTTAACACTAGTTGTATCAATTGAAGTAGGCTCGAACAGTAATAACGAGTGTTTGATGTAACTATGTAGCGCACCTATGTACTTAGTTATAGTTTTGGGCACATCTAATGAGATGCCCATATTTAATGCTTATTTCCGAAATTCCTCCATGACGCTTTGTACATTCTAGCCCTTACCTTGCCTTAAATATTTCCAATCCATAAGTGCCTTTTGCTTATAACCCAGAGGGTAGAACTAGTCCTTTAATGCATAAATAAAACTAGACCAAGAGGAAAGAAGGTTACCTGAATTCGTGCTGCCCTTTTATAAGTTTCTCTCCCACCAAACGAGAGAAGTGCTGCTCAGCCGAATAGATGCTAACTGGACTTTCACCTCATCTTCTTCGATCTGCTGGATTCGGCAATAAAACTCTATCTGTCTGATCCAGTTATTGATTTTTTCTGCAATACATTCCCCATTGTACATGGGAAGTTTGAAATTCACATCTAACTTGAAGAATGGTTTCTTAGAGGTATATTTGGAATTTCTATGAGAGTGATGAGAATTATCATTGGAGGAAGGAGAGGGAGGAGGATTTTCTCCACCACCTTCCTGATTTTTTGATTCATGATCATTGACATCCTTCTTCTCATGCCCAAGTGTCATCTCATACTCTACGAACATCTTGTGTCCTTATTCTGTCATATTATAGAATACCTTTCGAAAATTATGTTCCTCTTCCTAGCGAGCTTCTTCATTGCCCATGTTTCTTCTTTGATATGCACATCTTGCTTCAGAATCAAAGGAATTAAGATTTCCTTCTCCTCTTCGCAGCTTGTTCTGGGTTAGCATAAACTCATGCAATTCACATCTACAAAGACCTGCTCGGATACCAAACTTGATCCAAGATATTTTACTTACAGATACACCAGAATTATATATACTAAAGTTAATTAACCAGGGAACTTAAAAAAAACACATAGCAATGTGGAAATATTCAAAAGAACACAAAAACCATGACACAATGATTTAATTATAGAGTTCGTCCAGTTTAGACTATGTCTTCGTGCCCTACTCAATAGTGGGGAGGCCTTTTTTTATTAGTGGCATAAAAGACATAAAAGTACATCAAAAAGAAATTACAACCCTTATAACTCCAAGATGATATATGGGTATAGAATGGAGAGCCCATATTTGAAAACAGACAAAACCATTGAACGCCTGGCCAAAAATAGTGCAAAAATGCCTATCCAAACTCCCAGTTTGGATAATCAGGCCTTCTATAACCTTCTTGGAACCTCCCTGCTACCAAGGGTCAGGGTCTGCTGTATACAATAGAATCTAAGTTTCAACCAGTCCTCCTTCCTTTCTCTGACACAACATTTATATATATATATAGATATATATATACATACACAACATAATACCCAAGGTTAGCAGGCAAAAGGATTCACAAAAATAACCCTTCCGCAATAGAAAAGCCAATGTCTAATAAAACAACTCATTACAACAGCGCATACCTATTGGAAATTCTGGCTTATTGACAGACAATCCAAGCCCAGACATAGGCATCCTGCGATATCTATGGATCTGACAGGAGTATTCGCTATATGCCATAATTTCTCACGTCCGGCTCTCCCATCGTACTATCACAATTAGCGTGAAACCCTTGGTGCACTGATCTAGCACTACAACATCTGCGGACCTGTTGGGTATATTAAGCATAATATATAGTATATCGGGTCTGGGCCCCTTATCGCAATATCGCAATTAGTGCCCACCATGAAATCACAATTGATACTTTTCTCCCAAACCACATTGCAAGAACCTTTTCATGCGATTGCAATATGCGATGTATATCACATCGCAACTAAGTCTTGTTGGGGCCGATTCGTAACTCCTTCGGCCAGGGATATGCGATATCGAAATCGCAACTGGGGGGCCGATTCTTCCTTAAGCGCTCCTTTTCGCTGATATGTGATATGCAGGGTCCAATGGCATCTTGTCACGTGGCTCTTGTAAGAACCTGATTCCAATTATTAGAGCCTCAATCTACTATACACTAACAGATCTATTTTCCTATTGATTTAAAAGTAATAAAAGGAGCTTGCTGACCTTCTCACAAAGCTTTAAACCTTTAACATCTTATCATTTTATCATAAGCAACATAAATTAAGGTGAGCATTCCATTGATATCAACTTAACAAGAGTAGTCCATGGAAAAATACCTGTTCCGGCGGTTGATGATGATACCTTTGTCTTATAGCTCCAGTTGAACGCTCCTTCTCTCCGACCCAACCGGATTTACCTCCCAGCCAACTAGGAAACAAATTCCTAGCCTAGGAAACCTCCACAGGTTACCTAGCCCTCTGTGCCCAAGTCCAACCAGATATAGTGTGTCCTCAAGAAGAATGTGCAAAACTAGATAACAATACTTTCCTCCTCTCAAACCCAAGAAACCTCCATAGGTTTCCAAGGTCTCCCAAAATCATAACAAGTCCAAACAATCACAACCAACCCCCACAATCATAAGCAAGACCCCCAACCTCCCCCTTTCTTCCTTCTCCCTTCCCTTTTTGTACCCTCCTTCCCTTCTCCATCTCAACCACCTCTCATTAATGTCATTAACTTCTCATCCATCTTTACAGTTGACTTCTCTTCTCCCAAGTAAGCTAGGAGTACATTTGGAAATGTGAAATGAATATAAAATTGAGAATTTAATGGGAAATGATCATGTCTTCTCCCAAGTAAATCTGAAAAGTACATTTGGGAATGTGAGGTGTAATTACATGGAGAGGACCATATCTTCTCCTTAGTAAATGTGAGGGTACATTGGGGAATGTGAGATGTAATTACATGGAGAGGACCATGTCTTCTCCTTAGGAAATGTGAGGGCACATTGGGTAATGTGAGATGAATACATATATTATGAAATAATGGAAGGAGACCATATCCTACCTAATATTCAATTGGAGAAGGTAAGTGGGGAATTTGAATAATGGAAATCATGAATTTTATATTAGACCAATGTTTCTCAATATTTCTAGATAATGTAAATATTAACAAAATTTGTAGGATAAGATTTAAGTGGGGCATTACATACACCCCTCCTTCAGAAAACTTCGTCCCGAAGTTAGAATGAAAAGAGGCAAGGAGTTTGAAAGCATAGCAACCAGAGAGAGTTATAGCAATAAATCTGATAAGCCCAACAATGATATTTCTTCCCATAAAGAGTCTCCAACCGATCTATATCCTCCTATCCATCATGGCCTACTTCTGTTCCCACCCTATCTGTCCTCTGTTGCTTTATCAGTGGCAATGGCCATACTAACCACTAATAAAACCATCATGGTGGGAGTGTCGAATACATCGACCTAACTTCCCCCAGTAGGCAACTGGTAATCGTCATCACACGTCTAGGGGAATGTTTCCACCACTGCCCTCCCACGATTCTAGGTTTCGGAGGATACACGATGGGAAATGCCTCCACACCTCCTGCAGAACTAGGGTCAATAACCTAATACAGACCACACTACAGAGCTGGTTGGACTTGTCATCGAATAATCCAGTCAGGTCGTCTTGCCACCTGTCATTTGCATTTTACTAGTGTCATAAGAGTGCATATCAAGTAGATACGAAATGTAATAGAACAATGTGCATTATACCTTCCCCATGAGATGTCTCAACCTTCCCTCAATGGAGGAGTAGCTCTCGGCTATCATATAATTCTTTCTCCCTGTGGATTAGCTCTCATGATATATACTACAGCTCACAATATGACCAGACAAATGAGAAATAATTAAATGTATGGAATAATTTCCTTTGCCTTGCTCCTATTAGTGCTTCCCTTCCAAATGGCACCACATCTCTAAATATGCCTACTCCTTTCACAAGTGGCCAGTGACCACAAAAGTTGCGAAAAAAGTTGAGGGTCCTTTTATCCAAAACTAAAGACACATTATTTTTCATGGCATTTTTATTCAACACTAGAATAAGGGTAAGAGTGCATTCTAATATTTTCACTGGTCTTTTATTGACTAAATAAGCTTCCATTTTAAAATCCCAAATCCTTGGAAGGTTCCTCAAATCAGCATTTGTTTCCAACTATCATAAAACTATGATTTCCCAACAATATGACACAATTGAATGGGTCTTTGAAAGAGTTTTAATCATTTGCAAGCTGAGGAAAGCTTGCTTTGCATGCACCAATATGTTTTCTCTTCTTTCATATCACTGTCAGGGGCATAAACTATGAGGCATAAGCATTGTTTTCCTTTAAAGAAGGACCATTGTCCTCCCCCTCAGAAATAGTAGCATAATGAAGCAGTTTTTGGCATTCTTGGTTTAGTGTTTTATCTTTTCATGGCCAAAAATGGTGTCTTATCCACATGAGAAATCCTATCAAACATTGATAAGAAAAGAATACAATGCAAGATAGAAATAAGAATTAACATAAAATATTCCTTGAAAGAGTTTGATTCAGTTATGTCCCTGTCTCTACAACCGACATCAAACAACTATTGATAAAAATAGTTAGCATTTATCAACTCAATCATAACATCAATCAGGTTTTGAATCTCTGTTAGGTTGAGATTTTGGACGGGTCTTCTTAACCTTATTTCTGCACTCAACAAAGTGATATCTTCCAGGATTGTCTCCACCAACTCTCATGTTGCTCCATTAATTTTTGTCTGGAAAACATTCTTTAACACCAGAGCTTCAATTTCCACATGTCTAATCCAAGGCATGTTCATAATTTCTGATATTTGAAAGACCATTGTTGATTCGTTTTCTTGCTCCTTCGCATTTTCCTTCCATTCGTTGTTATTCTATTCAAGTAAGATCACTCAATGGATATTACAAATCTCCATGACCATCTTAATGTACCAATTTTCTAGGTTTCACATGAGTTTTCTGCCTAGATCTTGATTCTCCTTGAGTTTCTTTGTATACAAGTGATTTCCTTGCTCTCGGATCACATCTCTCAAGTCAGCATTGTGTATCTTATTGTCCGAACCTAGGGTTTTTATTTGGTGTATTCTGCTCTTTGAATCGGTACGTCTGTACTACTCATTATCAATACTATCATGGATTTTTATTCTCAAGTGATATATACATATTTGTGTGCTCTCAAGTGTCACCTTGATGGATTTTCACTACTAGATCCATGATATTCCATTTCTATCATTGTACTGCCTGGAACAACTCTCATTATTGTTAAATTCACTTTTCTTAATATTGCAGGGTTTGTTTTGACGTATTCACTTAACCCTCAAACTCTTAATCAATTATATGGATAGTATTTATCTTATTATTCCCTAATTGAATTGATATATTTTAAATTCTCTACTCTGGAATTCCAATGCATAATCTTAATGCATACAGTTCTTGGAAAGAAAGTCTAATTTAAACAATAATGCATATCTCTGGTATCTTCTGGCTTGTGTTGTTGATTCCTTGGCAATATGCCCAGGTTTTTACACTTTGAATTCGTTATTCTTGTAACTGCCCCATTCTTAGTGTGCAAATTAAGTAACACATGTTGCAGTCTGACTTTTGCAACCATTCTAGATTCGCTTATTTGGAAGATTATGTAGCTCATCATAACTCATAACTATGTATTCTTTTGCCTCAGGATTATTAATGGCATTTTGTAAGTACTCATTAGTATCTATGTAACATTCCACATAGGTCTAAAAACTAATGCAGGATTTCCTTTGAATAGTAACAGCTTGGGCCTTCTCTGCACAGGTAACAACTCTGTCAATACAAATGCAGATGCCAGACTGTGTAACAACTCATGCTAATATAGTATTGGCCAGTGCTAGTGTCATAACATTTCTACTATTGTTGAATAATGTTAATGCTCTGGTCCAATGCAACGCTGCCATTTTCATAAAATTGTCATCTATGCCTACTGACCCAAATTTAGGTTGTAGTGATTTTGGAGTGACAATTATCGTTTCTAATACAGAATTTCCCAAATTCTTTGGCAGATTCTATGTTAATATGTGTGCAGAGTGATTTTCCTGAATTCCTTGGTGTTTTATTTATTTGAGACAAGGGAGTGTCATCATCATCCACTTCATTTAGTTCATCACCATTAGATTCACTGTGTACATATTTATTGTCTATTGACCTACTACTTTGGTCGTTGGTGGACATCAAAATAATTATATTTCATTTATCTATGTCTATAAATGCAATTTAAAACTCACAACAGAGGTTTGTTAAGAGTCTAGACTGCTGAATATCAACAAACAAAATGTATGTCAAATTGAATAAGACTTTAACTGGATATTGACAAAATTGAATTCGATAAGTTTCTATGCCTAATTCCATTCAATGACTCGTATATTGTAAACATAAACACAAAGTGATCAACCACTCTCAGGAAGGCTCCCTATTATGGATTTGTCTTTATCCATCATTATCTAGAGAACTTACTTACACAGGGAAAACAGACTGCGTTGGGGTTGGATTTGCAAAGAGTTGATCTTTGTCTTTGATATTCAATCTTTGTTTTACTTGTAATCATTAAAAGGCATGGATAACGAATGAAGGTTGGGCACCTAGTCTACAGATTTCCTCTCTATTTTGTGTATTGATCTCTATTATTGATGTTTGCAACTTTCTCATTCAAATCTGATTAAGTCAATTTTATAAGATTGTGTGGGTCTCTCTCTTCTGGTTTTAATGGAATTGTTATGAATATGAGCAGTCTTCCTTTACCACAAAGGTTTGTAGCTTAGGACACTCGTTCCTGATATGAGTTTGAGTAACCAGGATAGGACTTTTCCTTTGCCCCTTACAGAAACTAAGAAATGGATTCACTAATTATAACCAATCATTATAGCTAGCACCAAATCTCTGCCTACAGTTTATATATATCTAACCAGCATACCATATTTTGACCTGCAGTAGTATAGTTGCTTCGTATAAGTTGTTTTACAGAAGGATGAAAAAAAAAATAGACAGAATTTAAGAGATCAGGCCCTCAATATCAGATTGTCGAATGTTGTGTCACCTTGGGAAGCTTAAATTCATGAATTAATTTATACTTATAGCCTACTTAATTCACCAACGTGGATATTTTGTGGAAATGAATATCTAGGCTATGTTCTCTGTTTCATTCAAGGATCTTTGTCTCTCAATAATGGCCA
>APFE030385785.1:28145-44569 GCA_000404065.3 Pinus taeda | reverse complement strand
GTCTTCTCCCAAGTAAATGTGAGGGTACATTGGGGAGTGTGAGAGGTAATTACATGTATTTTTGAAATAATGGAAGGAGATCATATCCTACCTAATATTCAATTTGAGAAGGTAAGTGGGGAATTTGAATAATGGAAATCATGAATTTTATATTAGACCTATATTTCTCAATATTTTCAGATAATGTAAACATTAACAAAATTTGTAGGATAATATTTAATTGGGGCATTACATACACCCCTCCTTCAGAAAACTTCGTCTCGAAGTTAGAATGAAAATATGCAAGGAGTTTGAATGCATAGCAACCGGAGAGAGTTATAGCAATGAAATTGGATAAGTCCGACAATGACATTTCTTCCCATCAAGAGTCTCCAACTGATCTACATCCTCCTATCCACCCTGACCTACTTCCGTTCCCACCCTATCCGTCCTCTACTGCTTTATCAGTGGCAACGGCCATACTAACCATTGATAAAACCATCATGGTGGGAGTGTCGAATACATCGACCTAACTTCCCTCAGTAGGCAACTGGCAATCGTCATCACATGTCTAGGGGAGAGTTTCCATCACTGCCCTCCCACGATTCCAGGTTTCGGAGGATACACGGTGGGAAACACCTCCACCCCTCCTTCACAACACGGACCACACTACAGAGCTGGTTGGAATTGTCATCGAATAATCCAGTCAGGTCGTCTTGCCACCTGTCATTTGCATTTTACTCGTGTCATAAAAGTGCATATCAAGTAGATACCAAATGTAATCGAACAATGTGCATTATACCTTCCCCATGAGATGTCTCAACCTTCCCTCAATGGAAGAGTAGCTCTCAGCTATCATATAATTCTTTCTCCCTGCAGGTTAGCTCTCATTCGTGCACAAGACGTATAATCATCACATTATTAAGTCTAGTATCCATATGTCACTTTGTAGTTCATACTCGAAACAATCATAATTTCACTACGTCATTCATTAGATAAATCATATCCACTTAAGCCATACATGAAACAACAATAGCTCTGATAAGTCATGTACTAGATAAATCATCACCAAGTCATACATCACATGTTTCCATCATCAAAATCAAACCTAAGTAGTTTCACATGTTCAACCAAATGCATCAATATTACACAATGTTCATAAATAAATAATACGGAACTGCAACATAAAACCTTAACATAGATAGTTGTCTACGTCAAAATGAGCATCATAAATGCTCATGTGACATCCTTGTGGAACTCCTCGAATCAATTAGAGTTGAAACAGATTCAACTGTCTGTCATGGAAAACAACATTTGAACCTAGATATGCTATAAGGTGGTACCAAAACCAAAATAATGGCAAGCAATGGATTAGTGCACTATCAATTCCACTAGAAGGTGCTAGTATAAGTTTCATGCATATAGTTTCTTTAAAACCTTAGTGAATATAAAAGTCTCACTCTTCCAATTTGATGGTTTTTCATCTTCCAAACCCATTTAGTTAATCTTGGAAATAAACGACTCAAAACTTCAGGAAACTATTTCCAACATGATTTTCATACTTTTATTTTTTTGTAAATTGAGAGAAATGTCCTCTAAATGCCAAAAGGTTCAAATTTATTATATATTTAATCATTGTTTACTAGTACTAAAAAAAACATTCATGATATATAATGCAGCTGACAATATGACTAGACAAATGAGAAATAAATAAACGAATGGAATAATTGCCTTTGCCCTGATGCGATTAGTATTTCCCTTCTAAATGGCACCACATTTTTAAAGATGCCTACTCCTTTCACAAGTGGCGAATGACCAAAAAAGTTGCGAAGAAAGTTGAGGGTCCTTTTATCCAAAACTAGAGACACATTATTTTTCACGGCATTTTTTATTCAACACTAGAATAAGGGTAAAAGTGTATTCTAATATTTTCATTGGTCTTTCATTGACTAAATAGGCTCCCATTCTAAATCCCAATTTCTCTACAAATTGATCCTCTCATTTAACTTAAGATCATTAAAAAAATTATCACAATAAGCCTTACACATGTCCATGGTTTTCAATCTATGTTTTCACTAGAAGATTCCACCACCCATAGAAAAAATCATTAACATGACATATAGGGTATTTCAACACATCCTAATCTGAGTTCCCATGCTTCATAATTCTTTACTTCTTAAACTCGAGATTTGTTATTATGACTTCCTCTATGAAGAATGACAAATATACTATCTAAAATATAATCCTACTATCCGAATGGAAAATCTACTTTATTTTTAATAAGAATAATGTTAATCTACTATCGTCAGAAATAAAAGCCACCCTCGTATGTCAAATAGAACTGACTACATTCTTTAGATTGGGACACATTTTGGGTATAAATTACTAGCTCAAAAACTGCAATTTTCAGTGCAAATATTGTTCACACCATAATAGACACTGAGGCTGGCATCAAAACAAAGACCTCATGTACAGATCAGTGGGAACAAAACTGAAATTTTCAATGTAAAATATAGTTCACCTCATTCTTCACTTAGAATTCTGAGACCATTACAGATTTTGTTCAAAATGTTCAAGTGACACATCCTTTTGCCAAATTTAATCATTGTGATGTGGCAGACTTAACTATACAGTTAATGAACTTGGGTTGCATGTCCAAGAAATGAAAGATTGTTGATCTTATTACCACATTATAAAGATGTGATATTCATACATTGTATTTGTATTAGCATGGTTATTGTCTTATTCACTTGAATTGGCAAATGTTGGTCTCTCAACCTCTTCCTTGTACATCTTGAAGAGATCTGCATATTCATAAAAATGATGAAAGTTATCTTGTTGGAAGTACTAGAGTATATAATGGTGGTGTCTTCCTTTACTTTGGATTAAGTAATTGAAGTTGTTTCTTTCATTTTCGCCTTATCTGGGATCATTGAGATAGCCCTCTGTTCCATCACTAATCCTTACCAATTTGAATTCATAAATAAACCTTGACATTGATACGAAAGGTATTTCATCTAATTGCAAAGTTGTTGCAAACCCAAAATGTTCTGTTTAGTTTAGCGAGCACGTCACAGGGGAAAACATAAATAAATATAACCCCTGATGCTTGTGTTGGTCATGTTTTTGTCATCTAAACAATAGCAGTTTTTGTCATCTAAACAATAGCGGTCTCATTAGCTTCGATAGACAAGAGAGTAACATCATTTTTATTTTCCTTGGAAAATCTCCTTGGGAGATCCTCCAGGCACTTCCTCGTGAATGAAATTCGAATAAATATTGTTGGTGGACAACATGTAAACTTAACACCGCACAATGAATGCAGGTGGATTTGGCCTTCTGACTTACTTGGCCATTATGGCTTTAGCATGTCAAGTCAAGCTAATTGAGCTAACCCTTGGGGTTAAGAGATGACTATCTTTTATTATATCTTTAAAGATGATAATATACCTTGCGATTACACGGATTCTGTCTAATTTAGAAATAGGCTTTTAGGTTTAACTGGAGATAATTCAGTTACAGATCTACAAATCATGAGGAAAGAAGTTATGCCAAAGTTCCATATTATAGAACTCTCTCTGCTTTCATAAGAGTTCATTCCATTGTCTACTTTGCTTACTATTTGTTGTAATGAACTTGTTTTCATTGCCCATTTTGACGTTACAGGGGTTTATTTGCATGCATTGTGGGCCATGTTATTCCTCAATCTTTCCCTACAAGGATAAAACCTTACCTTTTTTGGAGAGAACCTGAGAGTATTATCAAGTAAATCACCCACTGTCATCTCCATTCTTTAGAATAAGGAACCCTAACCTAGTGGGGAATCCCTTGTGTCAACCAGAGACTAATTGTTTTGGTAAAAGGTGAAAGCTTAGCTCAGATTGACGTCAGTTAAGCAATTCAGTAAAAGATGAAGCTCCAATTTGTTTTTAGGGAGAAGGAAGGTATTAGAACCATGCTCACAAAGAGCTCCACATTTCTAGTCCAATATGCCCAGAAAGGATACGTTGAAGTAGAAATGAGAGCAGATTTTGATAAATCTCAAACCCAACATTCCTAGTGCTTCAACCTTGTGAAGTGCACATTGTGAAATGAAATGCCCAAGAGTTGAATGTTACCTTTAGATGAATTTTCAAAATGTAAATGCTGGGAGTCGGCATGAGTCTTACAATGTTGTCAAAACGTAAAGTGAAAAAAATTACCAATGCAAGGAAACTTAGAATGAGCGTGTATAAGAATACATCTTAATGCAATGAGATTATGAAATTTGTTATGACAACAAAATATATTAACTGGCAAATCAAGAGTCATCCATCCGTGAATGATAAAATCAAACATGTTTTAAAATGCCCACAACCATTAGTGTTATGCCAAAGAGACAAGTTTTCTTTGAACTGAATCGAGTTGGTATAGTGCTGAGTGTTATGTGAAATTGTTGTTGTAAATGCCTCAATGTAGAGATCTAATTTTCACAATGAATTCTAATCGAACGTTGTGTTGTCTAGAAAATAAAAAGATTGTGCCAACATCTGCTTGCTTATGAAGTTTGAAAATTTATTTGAATCACTTAGCATGTATCAGTATTAGCACTTGAACAGGTTATCGATCCATAGTAGGGAATTGTGTAAGTTCACAAAATATGTCATACCCTTGCAAATGCATTTAAAATCTGTGGTGTGGCTTTAATGGAAAAAACTTCAAGTAGCAAACTATTTTAAATCAGTTTCAGCTCTTTAATCATCATCCATAAACAGTACCAACAAAGGATAAATTGCATTTAGGATTCAATTAAGTATTTTCCAGATTTGGTGCATCACCATGAACAATGAACATTAGTAAGGGTTACCACGAATTTCAAATTCATTACTAACGTGACTAATAGTAAAAGATGGAAAAAAAAAACCTCATCAAAGAATATGATGCACAAGAGAAGAAAATTAAATTGGTTCCACAATTAGTGCACCATTTGAATTATAGGAAAATATCACGAGATATGTATCATGAATGTGTGGTTTCTTGGTGAGACTCTCCATTGAACAAGATAAGCTAAATAATGAAACTAGAGTGACCAGATTTCTGAGCATCCAAATTGAGTAAAGGAAATCTATCTCTAGTGTGATGAGCTTGAAATTAGAAAATTAACATGACATTTCCACCATGAAACTTTAAAATTGAACCATATTTGTCTAAGTGTGTTGATTAGTGCCCAATTTATGTGTGTAATTAGACAAGAAAAATAAAGCCTAAAGCACTATGTTCAGTGTTGAGTAGCTTAAATTATTCCTGTATGTTATAGTCGGAAGAAGGGGATCAATTAATTTAATTATTTAATGTCATTTCTAATGTGATGTTAAGTAATTAAATTAAAAAGGGAAGGGGGTGTTGGATGGAAACTCTCAAATAGTGCTTGGAATATGAAAATTGTTGCACGCTCACCCGGTTCTTTGATCTGTAACATGCCTAATGAGGTACCTGGGATAACTTCTCCTGTGGTTTACATTGGTATGTCATTCAGTTGGTTTGCTTGGCATGTCGAGAACCATGAACTGCACAACTTAAACTACTTACCCACGGGCTCTCCTAAGACCTGGTATGTTGTTCCGGGAGATGCAGCATTATCATTAGAGGAAGTTATACGTGTTCAAGGTTATGGGGAGCATACTAGTCCTCTTGAATTGGTCAGCTGCATTTGCAATTTTGGGTGAGAAGAAAACTCCAATGTCCCCAGAACTACTACTTCAAGCAAGGATTCCTTGTTGCAGGTTGGTGCAGAGTCCAGGGGAATTTGTTGTCGCCTTTCCAATGGCATATCATTTAAGATTTAGCTATGATTTTAATTGTGGTGAGGCAGCCAATTTTGCAACTCCATCTTGGCTTAAGGTGGCTAAAGAAGCTGTTGTTCGCAAGGCTGCCATGAATTATCTTCCTATGTTGTCTCATCAGCAGTCGTTATATATGATTGCATTGTCTTTCCCTTCAAGGATACCTGCAAGCTTAGCCAATGAGCCTTGAAGTTCTAGGTTAAAAGACAAGAAGAGAGGTGAAGGGGAAATAGTTGTCAAGCAACATTTTGTAAATGATATGATTGATAATAATCACCTACTTTCAGTTCTCCTTGAAAAGGAATCCAATTGCTATGTAGTTCTCTGGGATTCTGCTCATATTTCAAGTAATTGTCAATGTTTTCCACTATAAATCATGCAAAATGTGGTTCTGCATTTGGAGGAAGTTTCTTAGAAGCATTTCCAATTAACTCTTCAACAAATGGTAGTATAATGGTGGGTAAAAAGTCTATGTGCATCGAATATCTTGGAGACAAATGAGAATTTCGTATCTGATCTAATCAAAGGTGGCAATTGTTTTTGTAGGTGACCATTGCCAACAGGAAAAACATCCTGACTTCAGTAGTGATAGGTTTACAAATGTTTATTTCCAGGAAAATCTTAGGGGAGCTTAGTCTCTGGATAGTGACTCCCCATATGATGATTCCATGCTTCTTGATTCAGGCACGTTGGCATGTGTTACTTGTGGAGTTTTGGGCTTCCCATGTATGGTAATAATACATCTTTCTGAGGAAGCTACAAAAAAATCTCTTGCCTTCCGATTATAAATTTGTTGATGAACATTATGGAGTATCTGTTGTAGGCTATACAAGACAAGATGTTGCCTCTTTTGGAATTGTATTTACTGCAAACCAGAGCACAATGGGTATATATAGTTTTTTTCACTGAAATATTTCTTCAGAAATTTTCAGCTTACACTTTCTGGGTTCTGAAGTTAAAAGACATCATTCACAGTAGCTGTAGAATTCCATTGAAGCTGCCACTGGATAGAAATGTGTATTAGTGGCTTGAATCAATTTTTTAAAATTTGTCTCAGCTTCGAATGTAGAAAATCCATGAAATTCTGTTTTGCTATAGAGAATAATCTGAAAGATTCAAGAAGTGATCAAACTCAATTTTTCTGGTTATAAATTTATTTTTTTTGTTGGTGAGATACTGTTTTAAAATGGGCCAAAACCCCTGGAAATAGATCTCTGTTATAAATTCCAGGTTTGAAAATCAGATATAGGTTCTTGATATAAATTCTAGTGATATTTCAGCCAAAATTTTCCTCCAAAGAGTGGAGTTTGTCCATTGTTTAAATACCGAGAGCGGCCAATTAATTCATTGACAAATTCTATGGGAATAAGCAAAACCTATTGCAAACAGATCCCTTTTCTGGTGTCTTTCCATCCAAATCTATCAAAAGATTGAAATGTTAAGTTATGATTGCTAAAATTGCAATTTGGACTATGGATTTGCTCCAGCAAAATGGGGACAAAAATCTGTCAAAATTTGTGAAATTGTAGTTTTTCATTGTCTAAACTCAGATTCCTTCAAATTGCAGAATTGAGGAGCCTATTTGCTACACCTTTAGTCAAGCTGCATCCAATGGGGTCTTAACGGATGAGGTCATACCTTGCCAAGGTTCACACACTTTTTCATGGGCACACTTTAGTTAAAGTTGGTCGTTTTCTGGTGGATCTAGAGGAATGGAGTGTTCTGAATTAGATGCATTCTATTATGATATTTTCGACAGTTGCAGAAGAACTCATTCGAACACTGGATTTTCAATTCTGAGCAGAACGATTCCCAAAGATCTGCTTGATAGTGACAAAAGCATGCTTCTTAGCTTGATTGTTTGAACTTTGTATCCAAAGAAGGTAATGCAACTGGAGTGGTTCTTAGGGGGGGGACTATTTTCTCCTCACCTATTATAATCCTTTAAGATTTTTAAGATGGCAGACTGCGCTGCTATTCCATGTGCGGTCTATCGTCACTCACAACCCAGTCATTTTTGCATGAATGACTGCAGTTTTGGCACAGAATTTTCTTACAAGAATAGATGTTTTGGGGTTATTAAGAGGGACTTTTATTTGGGAGCAGGCATTCCTTGAAACAATATGGATGTCAAGGTGCTTTTAATTGCTTTTCTGTAGAACAAACAAAAGGAGACATGGCTGAAGGTTTACTTCGAATGCCTCTATACAATTCTCAGAAGACCTGTTTTTTTTTTGCACATGCTATCATTTGGTCCTTTTAGAGAAGAGTATTCAAGCAGCAGTAAGCATACCCTTCGGCAAAATATTTGCGCCTTTCACTCATGTTTCAAGGATTCTTACAGTTTTAGGTCTAAACTGTTTAGTTCATCAAATGGTTCAGTTTGGAGTTGTAATAATTACAACCTTTCAAAGGGTTACAGAAAATTTTTTGGATTTCAATGCCATGGAGGTATAGTAGATCTTGGAAGTGTCATGGATTTGGAGTGGGTGGATGAGTTGTTATTGGCAACCACTGTTGCCTTAGCATATATGGCCGGAATCATTACCCCAAGATCCCCAAATTCACGGAAAAAGGCAAATGAAACTGTCTACCAGGATGACTCCTCAACAGATAATACCCTTCTCAGCTGGCTTGTTAGGGAATAAAGCCAAAGTAATGAGGGTGATGTCTAGAGCACTGTGCAACAGAAACTGATAGCAGCTTTGGATGCGGTTGATGATGATATCAGTTATGGAGTTAAGGACTTGGAAGCTAAAAATTCTGAGATAAGGCACATGCTAAGCTTACAAGCAATTTCAAAGGGTCCAAGATTAAGACTACTTCGGACCGTATTGGACTATCTTCACAAAGAGGCAGTTGTGTTAGCAGATTGATAAGGTTCTGGAAAATGGTAACAGTCTAGAGCAAGATGACTGGAGCAAGTCATGTGGCAGTACTAAAATAGGATAGACAAACAACAGTGTTTTTTTTTTTTTTTAATCACTATAGAGTCGAATTCCTATCAATATTATGCGGAAATGATCTAGCTTAAAGTATCTAAATACAGTACCAAAGTAAAATTGATACCAATAACCAAACAAGGCAGTGACTGCACAAACAATGTTTGTCGTAGCATCAAACTACAGAACTATATTATCTAAATTTTTTGCCTGGTAGCACTCTCATTTCCGTAAAATGATTTTAATTCCAATGAACAAAGACTTGCCTGACTCGAGAAAGAAATTTTGTTCCTTTGACATCAAGGACTTAGAAAAGAAAAAAAAAGAACCATAGAGCAAAACGACGCTGTTTCTTACAAGGTCATTAATACCATGCCCGCACTAGTCAGCAAATTTATTCATATGTTAATGGCACGATGTTAAAAAAAAAATCAGCCTGTTGTTTTTGCATCCATTCGCTCAAATTTGGCAAAGCGGATCTGTGTATGGCCTGGCACATAGTTATTTCACTGGCAATAGTATTTTATGTAGTTATATTTTGAAAGAAAATTGTGTGGGATCTGTGAATCCTTTTAGTTGTAATAATGGAGATGGATAAAATCGTATTTCCAAGACCTACATACTCTTGGAAGGAAGGAGATCTCCGATTATTTTATAGTGAATGGCAGAATACTGAAAATATGCTATCTGAAAAGGCTCCTATACAATCTGAAAAATTCAGGCATTGCTTGGAAAGAGGAAGGGGAGTTATAATAGAAAAAAATGATAGAGTTGGTCATAAATGAAACATATGTTAAGCATCAATCTTTCGCAAAATGGTATTCGTTATACTAGGAAGACTCTCCTCATTTCATGGCAAAATTTCTCCAACAATTAGAGACTGTTTTTACAGGCGACAAAGAAATGAAGATCAGAGAGAAAATATTAGGTGCTGGTGTAGAAGCGGCACCCCCACCGGCAGCAGATATACCACTTCCAACGTCTACAAAAAACTGGAGTGATAAGGCAATCAAAAATTTATATGAAGAATGCCAATCTGCTATGAATTCATTGGAGAGAAATCCTGCTATAATATCTAGAAAATATAAGCAGTGCTTGCAAAGAGGAAGAAATATTATAATGAAAAAGATGATGGAATTCATTATGGATCCGGAAAACTTTCCAATGGATCCTGCCTCAACTGAGCTTCTGCTCGACTGGAAAATTGCTCCTCGACCCATAGCGACGATTCTTTATCATTCAGAGGCTGTCTTTACAGGGGACACAGAACTTCAAATCAGAGAGAAAAGAGTGGAAAAGCTCAGAAACAAAACAATATCAATTCCATCGAGAGCAAGCCTTGTCGCTTTGGCAGAAAAACCAGAAGGTGGACAAAATTTGGAATATTGAAAACATATGGAGAAATCAGGTCCTTCTCTGCCAAAAACAAGTTCCATTTAGAATTTCTTCAAGGGAAAAGACTGTTGAATGGAAGCAGGTTAAGTTCACTGCGGCCCTACAATGAAACATTGGTGTAAAATTAGCAAGTGACAGGATCTCAATTGTTATTTTTTTTAGAAAAGGAAGCCTGGCCCCATAATGAAACGTTGCGGTCAGTGAATGGTCCATTCTAAGACAGTGAAGTATGGATTTCCTTGTCTAGGAAAATCGATGGAAGTGTGAAGGGGCTTAAAATATGACTAGATTGTTGTTAGAAGGAGCGTGCACATTTTGTAAAGGGTTTTAAAATAAAAGTCCAAAGAGGGGTTTTTGAGCTTAAAATAATTAGAGTATGAAAGAGGGGGTAAATTAAATTAACAATTTGAGAAGGAAGCCAAAATAAGGGTCCATAGGTCCTAGAGGTTGAACTTGGCTATGATACCATGTGTAAGAACCTGATTCCAATTATTAGAGCCTCAATCTACTATAAACTAATAGATCTATTTTCCTGTTGATTTAAAAGTAATAAAAGGAGCTTGCTGACCTTCTCACAAAGCTTTAAACCTTTAACATCTTATAATTTTATCATAAGCAACATAAATTAAGGTGAGCATTCCATTGATATCAACTTAACAAGAGTAGTCCATGGAAAAATACATGTTCCAACGGTTGATGATGATACCTTTGTCTTATAGCTCCAGCTGAATGCTCCTTCTCTCCGACCCAACCGGATTTACCTCCCAGCCAACTAGGAAACAAATTCCTAGCCCAGGAAACCTCCACAGATTACCTAGCCCTCCGTGCCCAAGTCCAACCAAATATAGTGTGTCCTCAAGAAGAATGTGCAAAACTAGATAACAATACTTTCCTCCTCTCAAACCCAAGAAACCTCCATAGGTTTCCAAGGTCTCCCAAAATCATAACAAGTCCAAACAATCACAACCAACCCCCACAATCATAAGCAAGACCCCCAACCTCCCCCTTTCTTCCTTCTCCCTTCCCTTTTTATACCCTCCTTCCCTTCTCCATCTCAACCACCTCTTATTAATGTCATTAACTTCTCACCCATCTTTATAGTTGACTTCTCTTCTCCCAAGTAAGCTAGAAGTACATTTGGAAATGTGAGATGTAATTACACGGGGAGGACCATGTCTTCTCCTTAGTAAATGTGAGGGTACATTGGGGAATGTAAAATGAATATATATAAGATGGAGAGGACTATGTCTTCTCCCTAGAAAATGTGAGGGTACATTGGGAAATGTAAAATGAATATATATATTGATAATAAGATGGAAATGACTATATCTTATCCCAAGTAAATGTGAGGGTACATTGGGGAATGTGAAATGTAATTACATGGAGAGGACCATGTCTTCTCCTTAGTAAATGTGAGGGTACATTGGGTAATATGAAATGAATATATATATTGATAATGAGTTGGAGAGGACTATGTCTTCTCCCAAGTGAATGTGAGGATACATTGGGGAATGTGAAATGTAATTACATGGAGAGGACCATGGCTTCTCCTTAATAAATGTGAGGGTACATTGGGTAATGTGAAATGAATACATACATTTTGAAATAATGGAAGGAGACCATATCCTACCCAATATTCAATTTGAGAAGGTAAGTGGGGAATTTGAATAATGGAAATCATGAATTTTATATTATACCTATATTTCTCAATATTTTCAGATAATGTAAACATTAACAAAATTTGTAGGATAAAATTTAAGTGGGGCATTACAGCTCTCCCTTATTCGCTGAAACTATACCATGTCATCTTCTCCTTGTTATCTGGACAAGTCAAACTCAAACTTTGACTTGCTCTAACTTTGTCATCTGGACTCAGATTTGAGTGTCATTCATACCATTGGAATGAGGATGACGAGCACTTCGATCGGATGCTAAGATTATCCAAATTCTGCAACTTTGAGTTTTGAGCCTTTTGTCATGCCACTGGTACTTTTCTAAAGATCCACTTGGATCAATGTAGCATATTGGGAAAAAAATTAGGTGGTTTTTCTGTGTTTATTTTTTGCAGGTTTTGGAACAAAATTTTTGCTAAAAGTGGTTTTGTGGAGCATGATTGTTTTTCACATGGTTTTCTAGTTTCAGTTAAGGAGCTAAATTTTTACTCTAATCTATAGTAAATGGATTTGTCGTTCATGGAGTTGCGGGATATATATTGGATTGTAATGATGTACATAAAATATATATTGAAAAACCTTGTTGATTTTCCCAATTATGGGTTTCTATGATAAAATCATTTAGTTAATGTGTGCGTTTTCTATTAAGTCTTTTCTATTTTAATTAAGAATTTGTTTACATTAATTAAATTGTTTAGGATTAAGATCTACATTTTACTACTTTTCTATTATTTATGATTATATATTTAGAAGTCTCACAGACATTCTGCATCTAATGACATCGGTTTGGAAGAATTCTAGGCACTTTTCCAAATGATAACTACTCCTGAAATTTACCATCCTAGAAATACACGTTCTAACCATCTCAGCACCTCAAGAAATGGTCAAATAAATCAAGTGAACCCTCCTAGAGCAGTCTATGTGGTATATGATGATGTAGAGTCCTTATTGTCTAATGCACTATCCTTATTGTGAACCAAAATAAGAATATATTAAATATCAAATGGGCACAAGGAAAAATATCTATCACTTCTAAATTTAGAATTAAGGTGCTATCATAATCATGAATAACAAGGATTTCTTCTTACTAATGTTAAGTATTAATGCTATAAATTTCATCATACAAAGGCTAAGAAGGATATTGTAACCTTTATTTTCGTCACTGGAATGAATTATCCCATTGATTTCAATTTTTGAACTATTGAGAACAAGGAAATTTTAAGGTGGCTTCAAATAGGCTCTACATGCAAAATCTATATTTTCCATGCCACTCTCAATGAAAGCCGAGGAAGTAGAAAACTCAAAATTAAAAGGCATACTTCATAAGAACTAAGGTAAGGGGTTCTCCACATCTATGATAATACCTTCATCATTTAACCTTTTCAAAATCGGAGAACACCTTACTCTATGTTCTTCAAGACTTGAATCATTGGATATTTCATCATTATTTCTTAAGTTAAACTCTGCATAATGTCCAAGTTAATTAATCTCATTTAATCTAATTTTCACCCTCACAATTAGTATCATCCCATTCACATAAAAACAACTTGTATCCATGTCGTGCTTTTTTAATGTGGACAAGGTTATCAATGTTTTTAACACCAACGTCATCATGCTTTTCATGAGATGAAGGAAAACCTATGGATCCGTCAAAAACTCTTCTAAATTTATTAAAAGATGGATCATAAAATTTAAAATTTTGAGAAAGGGAATAACTCATAAAGCCACCATCTTTAGGTGGATTGGGAATAAGGATTTGAAACTTACACTCTTGATGATCGTAGTGACATGATTTTTAAGGTTGTTCTTGTTCTTGTTCTTCATGAAATGAATAATTAACCAAGACTCATTTTTCTCTTTTCAAATCTTTTCTTTCCAAAATATCAAAAGATGCATTGATACATAGAAAATTTTAGGAAGAGTTCATTAAGGGAAATTTGAGGTAAAAATTGGGCTTAAAAACAAAAAATATACTAATAAAATTAATTTTAAAATAACCAATAAGATTCAAGATGATGATATGGGGAAAATATTTTGGAGGGAAAAGAAGAAAATTACCTTTTTCAATTGTATTTTCGACTTATCTCCTTATAGGTTTACTTAAATGCCAAGTGTAAAAACACATTGGATGAGGATTTAAATTCCACATCCAACAAGTACCCACCCTTCGTAGTTCTTAGTAGAGCCACATGTAAGAAAATGAAAATACATGTGTTGAATACACTTTTTCATGTATTTTCAATTTTTTTCAATGTAGGTCTATTCAAAAGTATGCAAAGTGGGTACTTGTTGGAAGTGAAATTTAACTCCACATTCAATAGGTGTATACACTTGTCATTTGTGTTAACTCGTAAGGATATAAACCGAAAATAAAATAAAAAAATAGTTTCATTCTTTAAAAAATCATAACTAAAGTATTATTATTTTAACTATTATTTTATTAGTTTCCTTAGGAGGCCCATTTTAGACCTCAGAATTCCCCCAGTGACAAATTACTAAATCATCTTCACATGAAGAGGAAATAAAAACTTTCTTATTCTGATTTTTAATGAATGATTTCCAACTCCATTTTCACTCTTCCTCCTTAATGGAGTAATGAAATATTTGTTGTTCCTTTTCAACCATGTATTCTTCATGCAATTTTCTCTCACTAAGGTTGTATTCTTCATGGAATTTTCTCTCACTAAGGTTGTATTCTTCATTTTGTTATTCTTCCTTAATATGCTTATCAATTTATTGGTCATCTTCTTCATATATCTCATTATCATTTCTTGATAAGGGGGAAATATCTTCACCATGAGTTGTAATCATAAACTCTTACTTTTCTAATATGTTCAAAAGAAAATTATTTTTTTATGCTTTCTTACTTATTTCAGCGTCCAAGTTTAATGAAAGATTGATTTAAAAAAAAGGAAAAAATCATCTATTTCTCTTTTTCTTTCATGGAAAACCTCGATCTAATAATCTAAGTATCCCATATATTTTTCTTTACAATATTCTTCGTGGGTTTTATTTTCAATCTTTTCATTAAGTGATTTTGGTTCTTCAAAAATATCATAAGATATGCCATCAAAGTTCTCCTTTGTAAGTTTTAGAATTGTACAGATTATATCTGTAGACTAGTTCTTAAAAAATAGAAAATATACAATAGTGAGAGTAGAAAATACACACATATTTTTCTCTTGGAACTCAAAATTGGGAAAACCACATTGGTTTATCATTATTTTCTTTTCAATGTTACAATACATTATATATATGTCTAAGCATTCTTAAACCCCCACTCCATTAACCCTAGATTAGAATAAAACCATAATTTTTTTAACTAAATCTATAAAACCTAGACAAAACCATCATACATAAAGCCATGCGCAAAACAAAAACAATGGGCGAATCTGCCCAATTTTTTTTGGGGTTGCTAACCCTATAAAAACCCTAACCTTCCAACTAGATTTATAACGTAATTTACAAAAAATAGTGTTTTCTTGTTTGTTAATGTAGTTCACGATGTTTATAAATCACTAAAAGAAAGAATAATAAAATATATAAATTCTATGTCAGATAGTAAATACTCAAAAAAAATGTATAAATAAATACTCTAGATAAAAATATATAAATTCTCGCCAGAGAGAAAATACTCAAATAAATCTATATTTAACAGCTTTCCTTAATTTTCTCAAATACATCACTCCAAAAAATTATTCACCCACAACTAAATACTCAAAATAGAAATATATAAGTTCTGAGCCAAAAAATAAATAGTGAAATAAACCTATATTTAGCGACCTTCCTTAATTTTCTCAAAGACACAATTTCAAGAACATGATTCACCATTTTGGTATTACTCAATAGTACAGGTTTATAATACAACATTGCTGAGTCACGACATAAATTGGAGACTGAATATACAAATAGATCTTCAACCTTTTATGAATCTAGCTTGACATAAACTAATTTATCAAAAATAAATTTCTAGCATAAGGAGCACTAGAAGTATCATAGTGCTAACAAGAGTTGCTTAAAATAGAAATGGTTTTTTTGTGTGCTCATCAATAGTCTCGTAAGCAAGATAAAATAGAAGGTAGCTTCAAACATAAATTGAAACACAAGCTACCATGTTGCATGAACAAATGTGTTCACAACTCATTTTGCAATGAGAAATGATGGTGAATTCTAATGAGATATTCTATTACATACCTCCCCAGAAATGATGGTGAATTTTGAAGAGATATTCTATTACATACCTCTCTAGCGATAATAGTGTTGATTTCAAATTTCAATTTGGGATCATCTAGTTCCTCAACACGCTTCCTTTGATAACCCATGTACAAATTCCTAATAGAATGTACACATATCTGTCCATTCCTTATGACAATATGAAAAATTCCTGTTCCTCTCAGTGCACATTAGGTAAGGCTTAAGCCTCAAAGTTATTTATTCACAGTCACTCTGATCCAGGTGGATGTTTGTGGCCACCCACCTATCCCATTTGGACCCCCACAATTGTCTCTTTCAGCTTTTTCAGTTTCCTAAATTGTAACACAGTTTACTATTTTTAGCAGTTTTTCGGGTCCTGAACTTCCAGAGTCGTTTTGAGGCCCTAAACGACGTTTTTT
>APFE030385785.1:8288-26784 GCA_000404065.3 Pinus taeda | reverse complement strand
CCTCATTGTAACACAGTTCAGAACAGTTCAGAGGCATGTAGTCACCACATCTCTTCTCAGAGATAAGCTACCATCGCCCTAGCTGGTTTATTTCCATTTCTGCTTGTAAGCATATTTCAGTATTTTCCATTAATGAAATGAAGCATTATTTTCACTGCATCTTTATGTATATGGTTATCTCTTTATTTTGTTGCGTTCCTGTTTAAATCCGGATCACATTCTCAGTGCACATTAAGTAAGGCTTAAGCCTCAAATTTATTTCTTCACAAACAAAATCAATGCTCAACGACATATGTACAAATAGGATCCATAAGCCATATTTTCCCTTGTTACCAAAGTAATTTTACATCACTATCGATTAAATACACAAAACCTAACTCTTGGAATAAACTTACAATGAGAGTCCTAACCTTAATTCAAGAATGAGTAGCAAAATCCCTGATGGGTATTTAATTTTCCAGTCACAAAAAATGCCCGAAATTGACTGGGATGTTTCTTGACCTTCACTTGTAAAGGAAAGGAGTTGAAAGCTATCATCATCAAGTCCAAACATGACATGTTATTTAGCCGAAGGGTGTTGAGAATTATATATTGCTTCCCATTTAATGTAATCAAGACGATCTGGTAAAAGTAAGATGAACCATTCTGCACAACGTGCATTACTTGAATGATAGGAAACTTACTCAACTTAATGGTGATTCCTCCCAAACGTCAGGGCTCAAAACTAGTCAGGACTGACACATTGAACCATAGAGAGGGCACAACTCATAATTCTACAGCAACAGAGCTTAGTGTGAGAGGACCCTTTTATTCCATAATGGGGAGTTCAATCCGAAACTGGACCTGTGCCAATTGTTTCCAAATAGACACAAAAATTAATCAATCTATTTGTCTGGATTGGGAAGTGGGTCTATAGCTATAACCACTATGCAGGAAATGGAGGAGGTGATGGTGGGAAGACGATCCTTAAACATATTCTGAGCATAGTTATAGTATAAATAGTTTTGAATTATGAATTCCAAGAATTCATATACCATTTTTCACAGAACTGGTCATGATCAACACCTAAGTGAAAAGCATTAACACATCATTACACATTCAAATTGAAAGAAATGTTCCAGGATCCAAAACCTCAATCTCTCGTAAAATAGTTAAACACAGAAACTACTGCAGAATAGGACTTTGAAGCACGATTAGAATTAGTTACAGTTAGCACTGTCTCCAATTTCAAATATGTTTCACTCCTTGCTTGAAAGAATGTAATTTTGGCTGTGAGAAACATATTGAAACCTTCACAAGTACTCAAGGATTTCTAGAGAGGTCATGACTTATTATTAGACTTCATCAAAATAAAACAGACTAAACTTTCCACACCACCGGTATCCTTTCTTAGACTACATATAAAGACACTTTCTACACCTTTAAAATTTCAAAAGCTATAGTGCAACACTAATGCAGGCTGAGAGATGTTCTTTGTTATATCCACAAATATTAACTACAGAGTAAATAATCAATGGAAGAGAATGCAATCTATATGCTTAAACATTTCAAAGTACAACCATAACTTTCACATGGAAATTGCATGGGAAAACGTACTAATAATATGACAATCACTTCACTTCTTCGAGAAGGAAACTCGTAGTTTTATATCCTTTCCATAAAGTGAGTGACTCACCAGTGATATATACTATCTGTTTACTAAATTTCCAAAAAAAAAAGCCTTCAGATCCAGAAGAAGACATGTAGTGCAATAAATCTACGCACATCTAATACTTTCAATAACACACTACAACATGAAGCAGCAAGATGATAAATGTATGAAAAAAAGCAAATGGAGGATCATTGACTGTAATAATTTTTTATGGGAAGGATATGTACTATCTAAACATGTAAATTAGTTGCATCTTTATTTACAAAAAAAATAATTAATGTTAAATTTAACAAAATGGAAATTATACATGTTACTCAACAGATCTACTATGTTAAATAACTTCACTTCCAATTCCAATTGATCCAGGAGTTTGCACCCAACTTTATCTAGGGAGAAATTCTCTCTTGAATCCCTCAAGCCGCAAAGCTCACAAATAGTACCAATATAGAAAAGATATCTAAATATAATGAATAATCCTCTCTTCCTTCTAACACCACTTTGCTCATATTTAACCAAGTGAATCAATCTAGATATCTAACTTAGAAATTCTAGAGCCATTTCAACAATATTTGAGTACTCCCCATGTCAACCCAAAACAATGGGGTCCTTCACTATTTATAGTTTCTGAGTGGGGTGACACATCATCCCTCTCATGCAAAATTATTTTCTTTTTAATTTCCAAAATTTCATATTATTCACCATCATCCTTTGAGGTGGTAACCCCTTAAAAGTTTCTTAATTATTTAATTATTTAAATTGTCTAATATTCAGCTCCCCATGTGCTATTTCTTCATAATTTGTTATTATTATTTTTTTAAACAAATAATCTACCATTTTTATTAAAATAATATTTAACTTTAAATTCCATCCAAAGTGTGTATAGTGAATTTAAATTAATCACAATTTTAACCTAAGTTGGTTCACTTGGTTGATTTATGCCCATGAGTGGTGCTTTTTAGCTAAAGAATAGGGATTCCACACCCCCATTGTATACCTCTACATACCTATTAGGACTTCATGTCCCTTCCTTGTACCTAAGGCTCCACATCCTAGTAGATTTAAGAATCCATGCCTTGATCTATCAGTTATATCTAAGACTCCACATCATGATCTTTCAAAGATTTAGGACTCTGCGCCCTAATGTTTTCATGATTTCTCGTCTATTCTTCTTGAAACTCCATGTTTCCTTCACAATATTGATTGTGAGCTCTACCCATTTGATGGTATTGTTTCCAAGGCTTTGATTCCTCAGATCCGCACCCATCACGAAATCATAGGTTAAGAAAATCAATTAAAATATCATAATGAATTAACCTAATAATGTTTTGCCCAAATGTGTCTGTGACTTCTACGGTCACTCTTGATTTGAGCACCCTTCTTAGCAAGTAACTAAGTTCCTTGTCAAATCTTGATCAATACAAGGTTAAACATATATAATAATGTAAATCATATATCATTGAAAAGATTATAGTCAATTGACAATTTAACACAATAGCTTCCATGCATATGTCATAATCATGTGTCATAAAATAGATACAAAACAAAGGCGATATACATCAAAGTTGACCTAATACACATAATTAGTCACATAACTAGACATAAGAATAAATATAATGATGTATGTAATATATATAACAATGTTTCCCAATCAAGTGATCAAACCAAGTCCACAACATATATGTTTGCCATACATAATCCATCAAAAAACACCTTCAATATGTGTCACAAAACTATATTAGGAAAGATGGGACACTACAGCCCTGAACCCTCAACCCCCCCACAACCCCGATATCACCACCACTCATAGTGAAATGTATAGCATGCATAGCTAGTTGTGCAAAGAATATAACACATACCCAACACTTTCATAGTCTTGACTTTGAACAATAGAAAAAGTAAATGTTTCATCACTCTCATGATCTTCAATAGTATTAATAACTTCACCTGCTTCATTTTTTTGTAGGGTTACACATAATATTTAAAAGCATCATCATAATCTTGATGGTTAGGACCCCAACATTAACAAAAATTTTAAATAATTGTGAACAAGAATATGTGATCCTATGACTATTATAATGACTCATCCAATTTTTTTCCTTCATCTCTAAAGATAATACAAACAATTTGATCACGATATCCTCATGAATTATAACATCAAGACTCACTAGATACTCTAAGAATGAAATAATGTGTTGAATAACATGAGATTTAATACCATCAAACTTTAGAAGGACTTGTATCCATTCTTGAGGGTATTTATTGGGATACCCATCAATTCCATCCACATCAAAACAAAGATAAAACTCACAAGAAAATCAACGTGCATTATTTCCCACAACTAAAATCTAAAAACCAAAATAGACAAAAGTGAATATGCCAAGGTGAATACTTAATGCCAACATAATTCTTACTTCATCTTACAAGTGACAAGCTTTTAAAATATAGAAGGGAAATGAGCTTCTTCTATTCAATGGAGTTTCCAAATGAGTAGATATATCTTTTGGATCCTACTCATCAAATGTTGAAGAAAAATTCTAATAACTAGGGAATGATGTTGTACCTGACAACTTCAAAATTTTACCACTTAAACTCTCACTAGGTGAAGAATGTCCTAACCACAAATTGTGTGAACTTAGAGGAACTATCAAGAAAACTACCCACTATCACTTAAGTGGTCTTTCATCATTTTTTTGAGATTCCTAGCCTAGTGGGGTGTCCCTAAATGTAATTTAAGCTATTTCGATGTAAGTGCGGTCTTATTTAGTTTATATTGATTATTAAATTTTACCCAAAAAATCAATGTTGTACCTTAAAGATATTTATTAAAAATGTGATTTATAGAATGCAAATATAGTTTACTTAATTGGTCCAAATTGCATATGTCACAACATTGCCACAAAAGATTTACTTACCAACCATTAAACATAACACATAAGAAATAAATCAATCAAAGATTTTTTGGAATATGAAGTGTCTGTAGAGTCCAAGGATTGTCTTACCTTGACACCCTTTTTGCCTATACTTCTTCCTTTTCCCCTATATCTATCACCTAAATAATGCAATTAACACAAGGTTTTGTTAAAGGTAAGAATTTAAATGTCTTCTTCTTCATATTTTTCTATATACTTTATTGTTTTGTTGAAGTATGCATTTGGTTACAGAATTGGCCCGTTTCTACAGCTAATCCGGATTTCCGCAGCCATCTCCTTTGTTAATAGGGTTCAGATGCTCCAGCTCAGCCAAGGAAGATATGGATGGATGAGTAATGATTCCCTCGAGGATTCTTTCCTATTCTCTCGAGCCAATCCTTCAAGAAGATCGCATGACAACACGGTTAACCTCAAAGTCAACTGCAAGATTATTGCTAGGACAAAGACCGAGTTTTCTTGAAATCTTATCGATTTTCTTTTCCAAATAGCAAATCGATTATTTAGCAATATAGTTTGATTTAGTAGGATCAGAATAAAGATATATAGGCTTGAAACTCTCGTACTATTTTTTTTTTCCACTGGAAAAATCGTAATCTTTTCATTGATTTGGAAAAAATTACATGTTGTAGATGCGGTTAGCATATGCTGTATGTTCTTCCACCACACATGTGGGTAGCTGTAGCTTCTATTACATTCTATCAAAATGAGCAAAAGTCATCTCATAGGATGTTCTGTTTCGTCATATATATATGTTGCCACGCAGGGCTATCAGTTGTTTTCTTTTTCAGCTATATACAAAATTGTTCAAAAAATAAATATCAGTTCATAACATATTTTCATGGGCTGGTTGCCCTGTGATACTGTGCATCTATATACGGGCGGTGGTAGTACTGGTATGCATTGGTGCCTCTCTATTCCTGTATCATCCACTCGCCTCTAGGAAGTGTCGTAGCCTCTTTGGATAGTTGGTCGGCACTGTTATTGTTCCCTGTAGATATGATTGCAAGAGATATCATTAAACTGTGCCTTCAATAAATTAATTTCATCCAATATGCTGCTGAGTGTGTGTGTATGACATGCAGTACTGTTAGAACCAATCTATGACAATCTTTGAATCCCCATATATGCTCAGATGCAGGAAATTGTGACTCAATGCAAAATGTAGAAGATGGCGGAGGGTGATGAGCTCAGCGAAATTGTTTGAACCAGCACCCAATCCCATCTTTGCTTTGTAGAAATGTTGTTCAGATTTGCAAAGAAGAAAGCCCCCCCCACAACCTTGCTGTTGGGCAGCACCATCGAAGAAGGCCCATGGGTTGTTTTGATTGATGAGGGGAGGGTCATGAGGACAACGGGTATTTGGCTGCGCAGGCTTAGGTATTTCGTTATAGATAGCTATGATCTTTGCAGTGAGATGGGGCCAGTGTACTGGTTTATCCTTAAAGGTCAAACGGTTCCGGGCCAGCCAGAGGTACCAACAGATGATGATGGGCAAGCTTTGCAGTTTTGAGTTCCTGTGTTGTTGGTACCAATTCTCCCAGACAAGATTTGTGTCGTCCCCTTCCCATTTACCAGAATATCGAATATCAGTGGAAATGGCTTGCCAGATGTGAGTCTGAACAGGGCATTGCAGAAATAGGTGCACGCATGATTCAGCTGCCTGTTTACATAAGATACACCAGGATGGTCCATGGACCGCGCGCCTCATGAGGTAATCACCTGTGGGGACTACACCCTTTAGGATGCACCAAAAGAATAACTTTTGTCTGGGAGTCGCAGTAAGTTTCCAGATGGAGTTCCACCAGAAAGATATGAGATCCGGGATCTTATGAGATATCAGGGAGAGGTACCCATCTTTGGGGGTGTAGATACCATGCTTGGAAGGATACCATATAAGCTCATCGGGGCCTTGCTTGATTCTAATGTGTGCTTCAGATAAAGCGTTGGTATATGACATCCATTCTTGGTGCCAATGAGGAGGGATGTTGATCTGGTCTGCAGATTTCCAACGCTGTTCAAAGATGGTGGTGTTCTGTTGATCAGCTATATCAGCAATGTAAGTGATCCCTTGTGAGTGCAGGAACCGGATGAGAGCTTCAGGTAATATATGCATGCCCCCGCTGTCATTCCAAGGATCCAGTCCGACCCTGGCTTGTGCACCATCATTGATTCTCCATATCAAGTTTTCTCTGATGAGTGGTAATGCATGAAGTAGTGCTTTCCAGACTGATGATATCCCAGCTTTTGGCCAAGTCGGAAGACGGATCCATTCAACTCTTGTACTATTATACAAAGAAGTATTATAAAAGCAATGGTTTCTTTGTGTTTTGGGTGCGTGTTGATACATGTAAACTTTAAGAACATCTTGTTACACTTTTTTGCGAGTAATAGACTTGATTTATGTTTTCCATACTGCATTGATTGGAGATTGTCGATTGTTTCGTGGAGGGCCCCTATGACCATTACAGGTTTTTAACCAATTGCACATACATTTCCTTAATTGATTTATTCTGTGTTTTAAATGCAGTATGATGGAATTCATAATTGAATCATTGTCTGCATAAGAAATTCCCTTTGCTTTATACCTAGCTTAATTCTGTTATTTCATTTTCTTTTTATCTGGTACAATTTAGTCATTTTCCTTGCTTTCTACCTAGTGTGGCCAACTGTTTCATTTTCATAGAATAACTTTTCAATTTATTAGATTTATGACTTGTTTGGATGAAGTTGAATGAGTAAAAGAGTCACAATCATTTTCTTGACAATTAAATCTAGACATCAGTCATCTGCAATCTGATATAATAGATCTCTTTAGCACATAGTAATTTAGGCTTGGCTGTAGCATAAAATTCAGAGATAAAATCCAAAACAGTCTAACAAGAGTAAAGGTTAGAATCACACTTAAACCATCCATAAATTGATTCAATAGAAACTAATTTCTAAGATAAGTAGCTAACAACTTTAAGGCACAATTCTTTAATATAATCAGTAATATCATCTTCATATTAACTCTAAATTTAGAATTAAACAAGAACATAGATATCTTAACAAGATCAATTAACTTCTACCACATATAGTGCACTTGTGCTTCATTAGTATACCTACCCTGGTCGATAATTTATGTTGACAATTTAAGGACATTAAATTGGATAAACATTTTGGTGCCATTGTCGGGGAAGTACAAATAGAAGTTAAAAAAAAAAAAAACCTTAACATGATATGCATAGGGATAGAGACTCTATAGGTAGATTTGTAGAACAAGGAATAAGTTTAATTCCCACAAATCCACTCACTTCACATCGATTTCGAAATTCCACACCACCTACTCAAACCCGGATTCCATTTATCGGTCGACAAAGACTTCCTAAAGTCTCAAGATCAGAAATCCAATCCAGAACTTCACCTACTTCATCTACTGAAGCTGTAATTGAAGAAAATCCTATATCCCCAACTACAGGAGTAATTTTTCTATCCTCCACTGATGAACAAATTTTGGGAGAAGAATTAGAAGTTCCTAGTGAAGAAGAGGAACAAGAAACTTATTTTGAACAACCATTGATAGAAGAACCAAAAAAATTAGAAGAAACCTATATTGATTCTGAAGAATCTGTCATGGATGAGGAAGGGGAAGGAGAGGTACACAATGTCAATGGTGAGGAAAATAGGATTGGAGGAGGTAGAGGTAGAGGAAGAGGTGGATATAGGAATAGTAGATGGGGTAGAGGTAGGGGAAACCAAGATATTTTTGGATTTCCTATTCTCTATGAAGATACAACTCTCACAATGAAGAATATATCACCCTTGATTCTTCCTAATTTCCACGGAAAAATAAATGAAGACCCAAATACATTTCTCTTCGAATTTGAAGTATTATACAGATCACATGACTATCTGCATGATGCTCAAAAACTAAAACTGTTCCCTGCTACCTTAAAGGATTCATCATTGAAATGGTTCATGAGTCTAGGGACACATTCTATAAGAACATGGGAACAAATGAAAGAGGTTGTCCTAGGAAAATATAGAGATTATTGTATGCCTAGTAACCTTAAAGATGAAGTCTTCAAAATGACATAAAAGGAAGATGAAAATCTTGAAGACTAAGTAGTGAGATTTGTCTACAATATTAAAAGAGAAAAAATGGAAAATTTGGATGAGGAAACTCTAAAAGCCATCTTGCTTAAATCTGTTAAAGATGAATTGATTGGTCTCCTTAACTTAACTAGGAAAGGAGATATTTCTCAATTACCATTTGCAGATATTTTTGATTTATGTGTACATATCTCAACGGGTAAAGCACGAGTTGGAAAGAGTCCTAGAGACCCTCTCTTATCAAGAATTAATAAATCTGTAGTAGGGATAGTCAATAGAGAAGAATTAGAAAGTTTTCTTGATACCTTTAAGACATATCTTAGGGAGTCTAAGTGAACAAACAAACACCCTTAAAATACAAAACAAGTAAAAATCTGAAAATGTTGCATTATCTATCTTTTGACCTAGATGTCGAAAGAAACACACACTAAGAGAGTGTCCCTTAGACTCAAAGGCTATAGAAACTTGTGTCATATGTGCAGATAATCATGATACTAAGGAATGTCATTCTTTACCAGGTCTCAAGGATGTATTTAATGAGGAAGGAATACCATAACAAGTAGACCCTCTCTACTTTATAGCCAAGAGGCCATGGCAAAACTCTCAACCAAATCAACCACAAGGCTTCAGAACACAACAATTTGCTTAGTTTTCACAAAATAATTGGAATACATCTTGTCAGCCTTGGGCTCAACCACAATCACAATCTTGGAATCAAGGATGGAAAAGTCCTTATGGGGCTTATGCCTGATATCAACAATATTCACCATCCTATCTTCCACCACAATTTCTACCCCAATCTAATCAAATTACCCAAGCTAATAAATTACCTCAAATCTAAGTTCAAAATCAAAACCCACAGCACTCCCTACTATTTCCACAAAAACCAAATCAACTACCCACTCAACCACTTCCAAACCCTAATAATAAAATACCACAACAAACTATGTACAACATGGAAGGGAAAAATCCTCAAACCTATGTAATAACTCCACTAGATATAAATAATGTCCAATTAAGGTCTAGAAGAGTGTTACAAAGAAAACCCCCTATTGTTATTCAGGAAACAAGACCAAATTTTCAAAAAGATAAAAATCAATCTAAAGAAGGAGAGACCTCTCTCCCTCAAAAAGAAAATAATAAAACAAAAAATGTTCCAATAAATACTCCTATCATAGAACAACCCTCAGTATCAATTAGGCCACCTTTCCCTGAACGATTGAAAATTGATGGAGTAGAAAAATAAATTACATTGCCTAATTATGATATGTTGGATGAATTAAGAAATGTTTGTATCAAAATTCCTTTGTTACAAGCCATAAAAGAAATACCAATCTTTGCAAAAACAATCAAGGAATTAAGTACTCAAAGATTAGGAAGAAAAAGAAAGGACATAAAAAGAATTCAATTAGTAGGAAAACTTGCAGACATCATGATGGGGAAAACAACAATTCAAAAATATTTAGATCCAAGAAGCCCCATTGTAAAAATTCACATCAAAGGAACTGAAATCCCAAACACATTGATTGATCTAAGAGCAACCATAAACATAATGAGTAAACAAGTTGTGGACTCACTTAAGCTTCCTAACCTGCAATACACACCAACACTATTACAATTAACAAATAGGTCTGTGATAAAACCTAATGGCGTATTGGAGGATGTTTGTGTATCCTTAGATTCTTGGGAATATCCTGTTGATTCCATGGTCTTAACACCCAAGAATAATCTAGGAGGACATCCATTAATCCTAGGAAGACCATGGCTAGCTACAACTAATGCTTTCATCGGTTGTCAATTAGGTGACATGTTTATTTCATATGGAAATTATACAAAGAAATTTACATTATACCCTCCTGTAAGAACAATAATAGAAAAATAAAATGAAGAATGGATAGATGATGAAGATGATATACAACTTGTTTTTAATACTGAACAAGTAAGAGAGGAAGACGAAATTTTAAATCTATTGGAAATAATGAATCTTCCTCACATTATGACCGTAGTCGAAATGAATATCTCTCATTTAGACAAGTATCATTGCTTTCTATGGAAAAATTTGGAAAATCTTTAATAGAAATCTTTCCGGGTATAACCATGAATATTAATGAAAACTTGGAAGAACTACAAAAGAATCAATAGGTGGAAATCTTACAAAAACATTCTTTTGCTTTTGCATGGGAATACACTGATATGAGAAGAATTGATCCTAAAACTTTCATACATAATATCTACATTGAACAAAGTGCAAGACCAGTTAGACAGCCACAACAAAGAATGAACCCAAATCTAAACGAAATTGTTAAGGAGGAATTGCAAAAGCTATTAAATGTAAATTTCATTTATCCGATATCAGATAGTCAGTGGGTTTCACCCTTAGTAATCATTTTGAAGAAAAATGGAAAATGGAGAGTATGCATCGATTACAGGGAATTAAATAAAACAACATTAAAAGACCACTTTCTGCTACCTTTCATAGATCAAGTCTTAGACACATTAGCAAGGAAAAAGTATTTTTCATTTTTGGATGGTTTTAGTGGATATAACCAGATTCAGGTAGCACCTGAAGATCAAGATAAAACCACATTACACGGTCCATGGGGAACTTATGCTTACCTAGTACTTCCCTTTGGATTATGCAATGCTTCGGCAACATTCCAAAGAGAAGTCCTTGAAATTTTCTCTGATCTTGTTCATGATTGTGTGGAAGTATACATGGATGATTTCACAATTTATGGTGATTCTTTTAGTGAATCACTTGGAAACTTAGAAAAAGTGTTAATAAGATGTAAAGAAGCAAATCTTTAATTGAATCATGAGAAATGATTCATGATGTTTAACGAAGGAATTGTTTTAGGACGCCATATTTCAGGAAATGGAATTAAGGTGGACTCATCTAAAGTCGAAGTCATTTCTAAGTTATTAGTGCCAAACTGCCAACAAGATGTTAGAAGTTTTATTGGTTTTACTGGATACTATATAATATTTATAGAAAACTTTACAAAAATTGCATCTCCACTCTTTAAACTTCTTACCAAGGACTGTGAATTCAAATGGGATTCTAAATGTCAAACTCCGTTTGAAACTTTGAAAAAGAGAATTTCTGAAGCACTTATTTTAAAAGGACCTAATTGGAAGTTACCTTTCCATATCTCAAATGATGTTTAGATTCAGCCTTAGGAGTTGTGTTAGGTCAAAAAGATCTTACTCCTTATGCAATCTATTATACCAGTAAAAATTTAACTCCTACAGAGTTAAATTATACTATAACTGGGAAGGAGTTTTTAGCTATAGTTCATGCCATTAACAAATTCAAACATTATATAACTGGATATGGAACTTTCATTCACACAGACCATTCTGCCATTAGATATGTAATGAATAAACCAATCACTAATGGGAGAATAACCATATGGCTCTTAAATTATACTATAACTGGGAAGGAGTTTTTAGCTATAGTTCATGCCATTAACAAATTCAAACATTATATAACTGGATATGGAACTTTCATTCACACAGACCATTCTGCCATTAGATATGTAATGAATAAACCAATCACTAATGGGAGAATAACCATATGGCTCTTATTATTACAAGAATTTAACATCACCATTCTAGATAGGCCCGTAAAACAGAACACAACTACTGACTATTTATCTAGAATTCAAAATGATAATAATGATCAACCTGTAGAGGATAAATTTCCTGATGAATATCTTTTTGCAGTATCTACTAAATCACCTTGGTATGCAGATATTACTAACTATTCAGCTATAGGGAAAATGCCACTTCATTTGTTTCCTAGAGAAAAGAGGAGAATAGTCCACAATGGCACATCTTGTTCATGGATACATGAAGAATTATACAAAACATGACTAGATGTCATCATCAGAAGATGTGTTCGTGAGAATGAAATACTAGAAATACTTAAAGATTGCCATGATGAACCATGTGGGGGACATTTTTCTAACTAAAGAACTGCTTACAAAGTCTTAGTTTTAGGATATTATTGGCCTTCCATTTTCAAGGATACCAAGGAATATGTTAAAATATGTGATAGTTTGTCAGAGAATGGGCAAACCCATGCTTTAAAATAAAATTTCATTACAACCACAGGTACTATTTGAACCATTTGAACAGTGGGCACTATATTTTGTTGGACCAATGAGCCCACCTTCAAAGCAAAAGAGGTATATTATGGTATGTACTGATTATGTCACTAAATGGGTAGAAGCTAAAGCACTTCCTTTTGCTACTGAAAATGTTGTAGTTTCGTTTCTTTTTGAGGATATTTTCACTCATGGTGTTCCAAGAGAAATTATAACTGATCAAGGAACACAATTCACATCCAGATTAGTGTAGAAGCTTGTGGAGCAATACAAAATCAAACACCGGAAGTCTACTTCATACCATCCACAAGCCAATGGAAAAGTTGAGTCTACAAATAAGGTGATTGAAGCAATCCTTACAAAGACTATACACTTACACAAGAAGGACTGGGAAGAAAAGCTTCCAGAAGCTTTTTGGGCCTATAGAACTACATGGAGAAGTACTACAGGACATACTCCCTATGAACTTGTGTATGGGAAGCAAGTCTTACTTCCAACAAAGTTCAAGATCCAAACTTATAAAACAACAGTCCAGCTAGATCTTGACCTGTCAGAAGAACAAAAGCAAAGGATGAAACAACTTAATGAGCTTAATGAAATAAGACAAGAAGCCCTCTAGATAACCAGCCTAGTTCAACAACAAAGATCCAAATGGCATGATAAGTAAATTAAGGAAAGAAAATTTCATCCAAGAAATTAGGCATTACTCTTTCATTCAAAGTTAAAAAAATTTCAAGGGAAATTCCAAACCCACTGGCTTGGACCTTATGAAGTTGAAAATGTCTTTGACAATGGTGTAGTTAGAATCACGATTATTGATGAAAAGAAAATTCCTCTTTTAGTAAATGGACATCAACTCAGACTTTATCAGAAACCATTGACAAGAGAAGAATTTGTCAAAATTTTCCAAGATAATTCAGAATTGAAGAAGCTTGAAAAGAGTTCTCCTTCTTTTCCGCAAGAAATTTTTACTCAATTTTATGTTAAAAAAGATGATAAAATTATAATATATATATTATATATATATTATATATATAATATATATATATATATATATATAATATATATAATTATATATATATATATATATAATAATATATATTTCAAAAAAATAAAAAAATAAATAAAATAAGAGGTATAAACATGAAAACCAACATATTGCTGGCATGTTTATATAGAAAATTTAAAGTGAAAACCAACTCCTGTTGGCACCTTAAATTTTCTTTTCACAAGTATTGTTTCTTTCTTAAAGTTATTTTATTTTCAGCTATAGAATCAACAACTTTCTGCAGCTAGGACAAGTTTCTGTAGCTAGGACAAGTTTTTGTAGCCCTAATAAAGTTTTGAAGCCACTTGATAGGAACACTTGGTGATTCGAACTGAAGAATAATTGACAGTGAAAAGTACTCGCAAGAGACATCAAAGAACAATTAAGGTTTGCAAAGCTAATCAAAGGTATGTGATACTTTAATTTAACAATGAGGATTAATATATTGCATATATGAACTAAGAGAATGTAGCATTGCCAAAAATAAAATGAAATCATTGCAAACTAAGGGTGAAGGTCACCTGTCAAAATCATCATAAACCACCACTTAAAACTTTTGTCTTGTCCTTATTTCGAATCGGTTGAATTAAATCACCAAATCATTATTTTGAATGTGCTCCAATGGTGAAATTTGTTCCCACAACCTCCATATAATTCTTATGTTCTCCTATTTCTTTGAATTCATATAACCTTTCTATCTCTCTGCCACTAACTGAAACCCTACCAACACCATTTCTCTATCATAATAAGCAGTCCTTGAGATGAAGCATCCTTCATAATGGGCGTTATTCTCTGAACTGAGCCAGCTGGAAAGAAATTCTTAGAAGGATATCATCAGACCAGGGAGTTGTTGCAAAAGAAACAATGGTTACAATTTATAGAGAAATTTAGCGGTTTCCACAGGGAAGTGACGAAGAATTTTGCACGATCGTTTGATGGAATAGAGGTTGAGATAGGAGACATTAAGTTCACTATAACAGAGTCTCTAATCATAGAAGCTACTGAATTTCCTAGAAGCAGAGAGAAATAGTTCAAAAATAGGGGAATCAATGGAGAAGATTGGAGAGTCTTCCAGAAAAATCTAAACATGGATACCATAGTCTTCAAGAAAGGTATTCCTAGTACAACCCTTAAGAGTAAATGGAGGAATTTACTTCCTGTACTTCAGAAATTTATTACTTGTGAGGGTTGGTTTGGATACATGTATTTCTACCACATTAGGATAATGATGCATTTTCTTGAGGAACACCAGATGAGTCTTACTTATTTCCTCTTGCATAGTCTTAAGAAAATGTCCATGAATGTTCAAAAGAATATTCAATTCATAGAAAATACCATGTATCATCATGGATTGGTAAATATCTTTGTTGAATTCCACCTTCAGAGTGTAGGGGATGACTGGGAAATTTCTTGGTAAGAAACAATTTTGAAGAAAAAGCTCTTGAACAACCTAGTAGTAGTAGAACTCTCAGGGGAAAGAAGAGAACAATGGAAACAATAAAAGAACCCCAGCCTCAACAGGAATTATCAGAAGATGAACTACCCATAATTGATATTTTGCATAAAATGAAAAGGGGAAATCTTAGAAGGAAGAAAGCTAGCAAAAGAACAAAAGATTTACCACAAATCGAGACCTTTCCTCAGGAAGAAAAGCCAAAAGCCAAAAGAAGGAAAGCACAAAGATTACAGACCTCGGGACTAAGGAGGTGATCCGAATTGGATCCATAAAGAATGATTAAACAGATCGATGGTTGTACCAGGTCGGGACAGACTTCAAATAATTTACAACAGTGATCAAAAACACCTCTAAACCAGTGGCAATGGCAACCAGCGTGGAACGACGAGGACCTCGGTCAAAGTGTGCTAATCGAGGCCCATGGAGACTGCGCGGGAAGCAAATTTAGCCCCTGGGACGCCCGAATCGGGAAACAAAGGAGGTTTTTGACTAATCGCACATCGTTGGGTGAAAAACCCCAAATTGGAGAAGCCCCAAGCACTCGATTGCATGAGAGTCGGGAAAACCGTGGGATAAAGGCTAAAGGACAAGGCAGGACCCGCGCTCCGAAAACCGGCAGTATTGATCGAGGGCACCCTCAAACGGTAAGCAGAATTAGCGAAAATGGAGCGATCCCACTCAGTGGTCGACGTGTGGTAAGCGGAGGAGAGAGAAAACCGCCGCTCATTGCGCATTAACAGTCGAGCAAGTCAACCGCACGAAATGTGTGTATAGTGTCAGATCTGGAGGCCCCAGGTCTAACAGCTGAGATCACGCCTGATAGGAAAGTGGAATCGACGGGGGATTAAGCTGTAGTTAGTAAAAAGTTGACGTCTGATTTGACAACCAAGGTGGAAGAAGATTCATTCCACAATGTAATGGAAAAATTGAACCGACGAAGCAAATTGGTCCAGTTGCAGGAGGACATGTGGCCACTCCCTGTGAGCCTGATGATGACGCTGAATAGGGAACTCCAAGCGAAGCTGTAGTAGGCGATTCGATGGGAAGTGGAAGGGGAATCGAATAGAAATGGGTATGAATGGCCTTAAAGCCATGCACAGGAAAAACAAAAACACAAATAGAGAGAAAGAGAGAGAAAAATCAACACCACCAGAACCCGGAGAGGGGGATGGAACACAAAAAGGAATAACAGAGAGAAGAAAGATAGTGAAGCAACAACAAAATGAAAGACAGAGGGATGAGCTGATTGAAGGCAACATCGAGCACCAGAGAGCTTAAGGGATTCAAGCCATCCCAGAGAGGATCTTTCCAGACTGAGCACCACATTGGGCTCTCTCCATTATAGACTAGAAGGTCACAAAGCTGGTAAGGAAAAGAGTCTGTGTACTCTAGTGGCCTGGGGAATCCAAGAACCACCCTACCAATCAAAGTCCATTTCAGGAGACTCACATTGAGCTCCTTCATTGTAATTCTCTGCTTCAAGACACAATAAAAGAAGGCCACCACTGAAAACTGGACTGGAGACGTAGCCCTAGAGGATAGGGTGAACTCATTAAATTTTTGTGTTCTTGTATTTGCTTACTGTGTTTCTCTGTTGTTTTTCCATTTCAAGTGTCTGTGTATTTGCAATTTGATCGATTCGTTGCTTAAATAACATAGACACGCACACCAACATATGAGTCTGTAATACCTTCATTTAATAAATCTTTAACTGAGGTCACTCACAGGGTGATTATCAGATCAAGTGGTATCAAAGCTCTAGGTTGTAAGGTTAGACAAGCTTGTGTTAGCTTAGCTGTTGAATGCTCACTAGATCAAAGCTCAAATTAGGAGAAGGAGATTTGGTCGAAACTAATCCTGAAATTGGGAGAGTCTGTCCTCGAAAGACAATGTCAGAGGAAGGTTCTATGGGGCCAGACCCTCAATTCATAAATACTTTCCTAGCTATAAAGTCTATGGTAGAAGAAATGTATAGGGACATTAGAAAGCATAAGGATGAAGATTCATCAGGTTCTAAACAAGACAAATAAGAAGATAAGTCTCATTTCCATGACCACTAAAAAGGAAATGGGAAAGAGGAAAGCTTTCTCACACCTCCTAATATCCCTCTGCATAATAAGAAAGCATCTTTGATCAAGCTAGATGTTAAATTTGACTTGCCTATATATGATGGAGAGATAAATGTTGAAAAGTTGGACAATTGGTTTAGACAAATTGATGTGTATTGCAGAGTGCAAAACATCAACTCAGAGAAGAGAAAAATTCAGCTAGCAAGCCTACACTTAGGAGGCACTGCCTTGGTTTGGTGGGAAGGTAGAACCCAAGCTGACATGAAAAGACATGGGAAGACTATCTCTGTCTGGAGTGACTTTGTGTTTGCAATCAAGAAGTAGTTCTATCCATTGGCCTACATACAACAAGCCATGATGAGTTGGCAAACTCTTTGGCAATTGAAAGGGAAAAGTGTGCAAGGGTACAATAAAGGATTTAAAAGAGAGCATGGATTCTAGGGATCTAATTAGACTCACCAGAGACTCTTTTAAAGTACATTGGTGGTCTACACAGCTACATGAGGCATACCATCCTCATCTTTAATCCCACTAGTATAGATGAGGTATCTGTACAAGATACTCATCTAGAATCTAGAGGAAAGAATGGAAATCCAAAAATTGTGGGACCATCCCAACCCACTGCAAGCAAGAGAAAGGAGAAAAGAAAGCAGAAGAGGAAAGCAAGGAAGGCTAACACTGCACAGAAAAACAAAGCTTCATGCACTCACTGTAAAAAGGAGGGGCATGATGATGAGCACTGTTGGTTTCTGCATCTAGAGCTAAGACCTAAGAAGTCCGAGGGCAAGAAGAAGAAGACTATTGTAGCTATTCAGAAAGATTTGGGGTTAGACTCGGGAGATGAAGCAATCATTGTAGCCACAGGTATAAAAGGTTGTCCGGTTTAGAGAATTTTGAAATCAAGAAGCAAGTGCAGGAGTTACTCGAGAAGGGGTTCATCAGGCCTAGCACATCACCATGTGGGTCATCAATCGTTTGGGTGAGAAAGAAAGATGGCTCATGGAGCATGTGCATTGACTACCGAGCACTGAATAAGATAACAATAAAAATTCGTTATCCCCTTCCTTGCATAGATGATCTTTTAGATCAATTAAAGGAAGTTGTTTATTTCACCAAGCTGGATTTGCATAGTGGATACCAT
>APFE030385768.1:0-23024 GCA_000404065.3 Pinus taeda | reverse complement strand
TGAATAAAGAAAACTCTCCAGACAGTTAGGTCAATTGTGTCTCGTTTCCTCCTTAGAAAAGGATAGTTCTAAGGAATTACTTGTCTTCTTTTTTTTGGAAATGGAGGGAGAGCCAGAGGAACGAGAGGAGAAGAGTGAAAGGATATGCTGACTTGAGGCAAGACATTGTGCAGGTGAGCATAGTATTATTGTTCTAAGGAGATCTTGAGCTGGACTTGGGCCACTCGAGTCCTTGAGAGATCCTTTCAAGTTGGGACTCTAAACTGGATTGGGGGTCTTCAGGTTTGGAGAAAATGTGACTTAGGATTTGAACCTATAATGTTTGGACGAGTGGAAGCTTGGGGGGAGACTGGACGTCATTGCTAGTCTCTAGGTTGGGAGGAGAGACTTCCTGGTTCTAGTTCATATAGTTGATGCAATTTACCTTACTATAATTTACATTACTGTGTTTTTGTGTTATTGTGTTATAGATTGGTGAATCTAACTGAGAAAACAATGAAATAAAAACACGTTATCCATATAATTTGATAACAATAAATAGAAGTGTCTAGTGTTATATGTTTCTGCCAAGAACGTAATTAGTTAAATAGGAAATAGTTGTGTAGTGATGTGTCACAACAATATATACACATTCTTCTTAAATATATTTAGAAATATGCAATATAGACAGTAAGCTTCTATTCATTAAAACACAAATGAAGGAGCATATTTCTTATGTAAAGAATCCGGACTATTCCCTTAATATACAAAATAAAATAAAATGAGTTTCATGTGCAAAAACAAGAACAATACAAGTCAATATTAATTAAAGTGAAGGTTGAAAAGAACAATAAGTAAATTGTATACATTTTCTTTTGAAAAATTCAATAGTCTAGAAAGTGGAAATTTACGCATGTAGATAACCCATGAAGGAGAAAGAATGTTGAAGCAGTATTTTAATCAGTGCTTTAATAAAACGAATCTAGTTCATAGACATAAAGAATCATTCTCATAATATCAATAGAAGGTTTCTCGATACCATTAGTCAGTACCTGCTAAACTAAGCCATAACCAGGAGTTGAACAGAGTCTGGCAATTCTGTTTTCATCCACAACCCATTATCTGGTAGGTTTTTGGGTAACCAAGTAAGCGAGAAGCATTACAGACACTAGTAGAGATCATGGAGGTCTTGAGAAAATTTCTAAACACGAGAAAGGAATAGAACACCAAGAGGAAAACTGTGCATTTGAATGAGACTAACTATACCGAAACTATAAAGGCAACCACTTATTGCACATAGAACTATATAAAACAAAAACAGACTCGTGATTTAAAGAAAAAATGTAAACCATCACTAGAAGGAAATTAACTCATGAACCTAGATAGAGCATGGTACTACTTGTAATAAAAATGAGAGACATTCTTAAATTAAAAAAATAAAATATAGAAAATTGATAGTCATGGATGTACAGGCTTCCTCTCAAAAGGACTTAGTCAACCTGGGAGGGGTCTTAGTGCTCCTAGAATTAGGAACCCCCTCTTTGCAAAAGATACAAAAGGGAAAACTTCATGAGAATGTGGTAGACTTTTTTTCCAAGTAAATAATAGAGACATTATCCAAAAATGACAAATATGTAGACATATCTATTCCCAGGAAAAATAAGAAGATAATTTTGAAAACAATTACAGAAGAAATGCATTCTAAATCAGTTAATAAACCCAGGCGAAACCCTCAACAAGCATAATAAAGTTTGTAAAGTAACCTGGCACAATGAATCGAAAGGATTATTGATGGTTCCAGCAACTACGAAGGAACCTGGCAACAAGAAGAGAGGCAAAGGGTTAGATGAACCCAGTGGTAAATAACACATTTAAACCCTATGTCAATGAAACCACCATAAGAAAAAAGGCAATGGAACCCGAATTAATTGTTAATAAATAAGGTAGAACCCATCACCTAGGTGGGTTGAATGGGTAGACCTCGTGGAGAAGGGAACATGAAAATTCAAATAAACAATGCAATTAGTAACTAGATAAGTATCATAATGTCTTACGAAACTCAGATTAAGAAAATAATTAATCAGTACTGGAAAAAAATACAAAACTCGTGGTTAACTACTGAGAATGAATTGGCTAGGCTAAATAAATCGTATCTAAAGAAATAAAGTAGCCCCACTATTAGAAATAAAACTCGAGAGAAGATGTATGGAAACCAGACTTAGTAGTGCAACGAATAACTTACCTCCAGAACAGTCTGTGCCTTGAACCTTCCATGAAACCCTAGCTACATCAGATTTAGAGAATTGTGTTTGGAAGGTGCAAGAATGCTGAGTGGAGAACTGATAGAGGGGGGAAATAGTTACCTCAACCACCTTGGAGTGATATCTACCATCCATGACCACCTTTCCAAATCGATGCTCTAGATCTTAGCACAGCAACACAACAATGGATTTGGGAGGAATCGCAATAACTCTATGGTGATGTGTCTTTGTACTAGGTCAGTACTAGGATAGGACAAGTCATCTTAGATTTTAGGATGATAATTATAGTCTTTGATGTGCGAAATGTTTGTAAACAAGCCCAAAAATCGAAAAATGTTATATGTAAGTACTCCTCCAAGGAACTACTTATAAATACAACATCAATATGTCACAGATTATTTTCTATGGGTAAATGTAGGTAGGCCCAATGACTATCATACAAAGACATAAGACAAACACATAAATTAATTCATGACTAGATAATGGATAGTAATTCAAAAAAAAGATTTGAGTGTTCTAGTGTATGCACATCACAGATCTAACATGAGAGATTAGTCCTAACTCTCAGGAAAAAAATTGGGAGTTGTTTGTGCTTCAAAAAGAGAAAGATAAGGGAGGACATATTGGCATATTACAAAGCATGTAAGTTTGGAGATTAATGCCATACTTTTGAACTTCTAATAAACTAATATACTTGGGTGATAAGGAAATAAATTCCACACTTTGGAACTTGTAAGAAAATATATATATATATTTGGCAGGTAAGGCAAGCCTTGAACTAGAACACACCAATGGGAGAGAAAGACTGGTAGAACACAATGATTTTAGCAAGACATTTCTAACGGTTCATGAGGTGCTAAACATAAGGATTTGACTCCTTCTATGATGGTTTTTTATTTTATGACAACTGGGGATTAAATAGGGGAACAAATAGAGTATCGGTTCAAGGTTGGGTTCTCAATGGTAGTATTTTATCTCTCTTTTCCCGGAAATAACTTAGGTTGGTCAACTATTTTAATAAAAATATTTAAGAACATAACTATTTTTAAGAATATTTGTTATATGTTTGATTATTTATTATGAAGAGGAGGTGAGTATTTATAAGTATGTAATCATTTATGAACATATAATTATGTGAAAAAAATTATGAAAGATTATGAAAGAATTTGTGGAACTAATTTTGTAATTTTATAAGGAAAATTGTAACATTACAAATAAAAGGGAAACAAATTTCCTTATGAGAAAGAATTGCTAAAATATTAAATCTAGGTATTTCTAGGTTATTCTTATTCCCCACATCATCTTCCTCCTCCTGTACCTCTTCTACCTCCAACCCCATGTCCTCTTCCTCCTCCTCTGCCTCCTCCTCCTCCTCTTCCCCATCACCACCCCTCTCCTCCCTTAGCTCTGCCTCGCCCTCATGCTCCTCCAACTCCCCTACCTCCTTCCACCTCCACCTCCCCTACTCCGGCTTGGCCTCCTCCTCCTCCTCCCCCACCTCCTCTCCACCACTTTTGCATCTTCTCTTGCCTCCTCTTCCCCTCCCTTGCCTCCACCTCTCCCTCCACCTCCTTCCCCTCCCTACCAGACTCCTCCCACTCCCCTTATTCCCCCACCCTCTCCTCCCCTTATGCCTCTTCCACCTCCTCTCATGTTGCCTCACCCTCCTCCTCCCTCATCCCTCCTTTAGCCCCTCCTCTACCTCTTCTCATTGCACTTCTTCTTCCTCCTCCTGCTTCCCTCCCTACACCTCTTCCACCTCCTTTCTTGCTTCCTCACCCTCCTCCTCTTGTCCCTCCTCCTTCCTCGCCTCCTTCACCTCTTCCTCTACCTATTCTTTCTCCACCTCTTCTGCCTCCTCCCCCTACTCCCCTGCACCCTTTTGAGCCCCTGCCCTTACGACTTTTCCCCACCTCATCCTCCTACTCTTCTTCCTCTCCACCTCTTCTTCCTATTTCCCCTCCACCCCCTCCTCCTTCTCCAGGTCCTCACCTGCTTTCTCTTCCTCCTCCTCCTCCACCTCCTCCTGCGCCTCCACCTCCCCCTCCCTGTCCACCTCCACCTCCCCCCTCTATGTCTCTGCCTCCTCCCCCGCCTCCTCTTTCGCCTCTCCCCTCGTCTCCTCTCCCTACTCACCCCGCTGCTTCCCACCCTTCCTCCCTCTCCTCCCCCTCTTGCTCCCTATCTTCCCCCTCCATCTCCTCCCCACACCACCTCCTCTCCCCCTCCTTTGCCTCCACATCTTCCCCCTCCTATCCCATTGACTCCCCCTTCTCCTTCTCCATCCTCCTGCTCCACCCTCTCTCCTCCTCCTTCACTTGCCCTTCCTCCTACTCCTCGTCCTCCCCACACCCCTGCCTCCTCCTCCTCTTTCTACCCTCTCCCACATCCTCCTCATCCTCACATATCCCCCCTCCTAGAATCCTCCTCCTCAACGTGTAGCTACTCCTCCTGTGCATCCCCATCCTTCTTCACCCCTCCCCCTGTCTGCCTCCTCTGACCTCCCCCACCTCCACTTGTGCCTCACACCCTTTTGCATCCTCCCCCCTTCCCCACCTTCACCTTCTCATCTCTCCGCGCCTCCTCCCTCATCCTACCGCTCCCTTCGTTGCTCCTCCTCACCACGCACCCGCTCCTCCCCTGCATCCCCCATCCTCCTCCCCTCCCCTCACCTTCCTCCTCTGTCCTCTACGACTTCCACTTCTGCCTCCCCCCCTTCTGCCTCCTCCCACCTTCCCCACCTTCACCTTCTCCTCTCTCCTTGCCTCCTCCCTTCCTCCTACCCCTCCCTCCCTCACTCTTCCTCCCTCTCCCACTCTTCGCCATCCACCTCTCCTCCTCCTCCACTTCTTCAACCTCCTATCCCACCGCTCCCCCTCCTTTCCTTCCTCTTACTCCCCACCTCCCACGCTCCTCCTCCTTTCCCTTCTTGTCTACCTATTTAGCCTCCTCCCGCATGTCCTCTTCCTCCTCTTCCTCTGCCTCTTCCTGCTGCCCCACCTCCTCCGCTTACTTCTCAACCTCTGCCTATTTCTCCTCCTCCACGTCATTCCCCCCTCCTCGTCCTCCTCATCCTCCTAAGAAACATATAAAAAGAAAAAACAATATTTCTATATTTCTTTATAGTGATAATTCACATATCAATACATAAATATTAATCCAACAAACAATCTATATTAAAAAAAATACATTATAAATAATTAGTTAACCAAATAAAAATTTAAATAATAAAATTTATATAACTAATATCAAACAAACGTTGTTTAGCCATAACAAACCTAACTCAATGTTTATTAGTCAATATCTAAAACTATCTAAAATTTATATATTACTTATATAAAATCTTTGAAAACTAAAATAAAACAAAAACACAATTGCCAAAGACATAAATTCTGAAGACCACCGCATGTAAATAACGTTCAAACAAGCTAAAACTAGAAGACGTAAGTACGATGGAACGCCACCACGCATCTTCTCAAAGATAATTGCATATCCTATGGTTTGATGTAGTCGCAAAGGTAATTGCAAATAGCTTTCGCTGTTCTCATTGTTTTCAATACCGTTGCTATTAAGATGTATTTCTAATCTAAAGGTCAATTAAGATAATTTAAGCGGTATAACGCTCTGTTTCAACTAATTGATCACCACTATATGCACCTCTCAGCGCTTTGTTTCAACTAATCGATCACCATGATACCATAAAAGAATGGTGTTTCGAAATTGTAACCATTCAGCTTGTGTTGTTATTGTTATTTATATCTGCCAAGAAAATTTAATGGATAGCGATGGATGAGGACTAATTGTGATTGGGGTGAGGCTAGATAAAAATCCATAATAAATTGCTAAAAATTTCAAATCTGTGAACAAAAGTATAGCGTACTATAAATATAAATAAATGCTATCCATAGTTTGAAGAAAAATAATTAGAAACAATACTTCGAAACAAGGGCTCTGCATTTCAGAAGGAATTATCCATAAATCCTATCCATCACAGCCAGGAATTATGGGGAGATGATGCCCTTCAAAGTTAGAGAACAGCTGTTACAGGTGCTTTATCTTCACGGGGATGAGTGTCGAATCCAGTACAATGAGATTTATGTATATTTATAGGCTCACGCTATACAACAAGATTTAAGTTCGAATATTACGGACATATTTCGTTGAAGTTTATTTGTGAAAAAATATTTATATACTCATGCTATAGCAAAGGCAAAGGTAAATATTCTTTTTTAATAAACCAAATTTGATATTGACGTTTAATATATTAAAACAATAATTTGAAATGGAGCTCAATAATATTATATATCTTGTAATTCGCTAGGAGAGTTAAATCTTGTAATAGACAAGTTTTGATATGGACCTTTAATATATTAGAACAAAAATTTGAAATGAAGCTTAATAATATTTGATATCTTGTAATCAGGTGAAAATTGTAATTAAGTTGGATGGTACATGAGAGTTAAATTGTAATTAAGTTAACCATTTTTTTACATAAATTAGTAGTTAAATAAGGTAGTAGTTAAATATACATGAAACCAATAAAAATTTAACTGAACACGGATAAGCTAGTTAAAAGTGCATGAAACAAATAAAGATTTAATTAAACACCGATAGAGAATAATAAAAGAGTTAATTAGATAAAAGTACCATAAGAACGTAAAAACTGATTAAATATACTGAACATGTTTATGGAAAACGTGATAATGTTTATGAAAACTATTACTCATAAAATATTGAATTTAGTTGATATAGAAGGTATTACATACTTGTATCTCGAATTCGGCTGGTAAAGGATGTTGAAGGGCTTGCATTATATTGAAATCTATTTAGCTGATTGAAGAAATCAACATTATCATCCTCCTGCAACATAGGATGACATGAACACGATACGAACGATAATAAAAAAAATAAACACATAGTTAAACTTGCAATATTTTAAATAAAATTCGATGCGATAACAGAACTTATAATCATACCATATAAATGGAATTCAATTTCATCGACATAAACATAGCATGAATGTGGCGCACAGATCAACATACTCAAACAACAGACTTACTCAGACTCAAACCAACCACACAAACTTACCAATCTGAATAATGCCATCGACATAAACATGGCATGAGTGTGGCGCACAGATCAACATACTCAAACAACAGACTTACTCAGACTCAAACCAACCACACAAACTTACCAATCTGAATATAGATAGATGAGGACAAAAATACTGCGAGTATATTCCCGGCGCTACCGAGTATATGTAGTTGTCACGCCCTTTTGAACGTTTCATCGACTCCGAGTGTTATGAGATGTTTTCTTGTTGGACATTCATGCTTATGTTCTAACACACGCCCATACATACCGGAGTGTTATACACTGACAAACGCTGCTTTTGTGAGAGAATATAACCAACTTTGACTAAAACAAACGAACCAGCCATTGTTCGAGTGGAATAGGTGGCTTTATTGTCAGAGATTATAACAAATTACAGGTGGGTGGCTGAGCAATAAATACTTTTTATTATTTATGACTTTCTCATGTGACGTTCACATGAGTTTGCTTCAGAGTATTTTTTAAACTTTGGTATGAGATACTAACCCTACAAGTTTTCTAAGGATAGTACATCACATGAGTTTGCTTCAGAGTATTTTTTAAACTTTGGTATGAGATACTAACCCTACAAGTTTTCTAAGGATAGTTACGGAAATGTTAATTTGAAAATTGCTTTTTGCTATACAATTGTATCACATTATTAAAGGCAAAAACATAACAGCTTTTAGCTCTTAAACACATCCAAAGCTTAAATTTAGAAAATACTAATTATAGTTTTAAATGTTTAGAAAAGCAAAATTTGCATTCTTGAATATTTCTCTCAGTTTTAAGCAAAATCCAATTGTTGAATTTAAAACATATTATTTAAATTTATTAAATTTTTGAAATGCAAAATGTTAAAAGCTAAATTTGGAAAGCAGATTCCTAACTGCATTCTACAATGTTGCAGAAAAAAAAGTTAAATTTAAAAGAAAAAAAAAATCTTAAAAAAAATTAAAGAACCCTTAGAAAGTTATTGGTGAAATAATAATAATAATAAAAACAGCGATTACTTGCATGAATGCACAAAGTTAACGCTTCAATTCAAAGGGTGTCAAAGGGTGAATGTCTGTATAAGCGGCCTAAACCGTGGATGTCCTCTTAAACTTTATCTACACAACATCTCAATGTCGTCTTGAATAATGATAAGGAATTCACAAAAGTATGAATGCTCAACGAGGGAAATTATAATTATTGTTTATTTTTCTATATAGTAAAATTTTCAAAATAATATGTTCCTTAAAAACAAAATTCAATATAAGAATTCATATCGATTAATAATACTATTCTCTAATAAATAAAAAAGTCTCAAGTCATATGGATTGATAGTATTTTTAATTAATAATAAAAGACAATTAATTTATATTTTTTTCTAAATAACTTTAGATTATAAAATTTTGAATGCTACATTATATAAATAGATTATTTATCTCAAATTTATGGATAACTTAATTTTGTTCAATATTTTTAAGAGTGTTGCAAAACCCCGACCCTTTGAAAAGCCCTAGTTACTAAATCTTTGAGGGCTTGTTTTTCTATGGTCCATTAGTTGTACGATTACAACAATGAGGGAAATCATATGGAAGCATCCACTCAGTTTCCCAATAATATTTTGCTTTTAAAATAAATATATTAATATATTTATCTTTGAATTCTCTAATTATAATAAATTTATTATTAGATATTCATATCTATTGTGCTATATAATAGCTTCCACTAACTGTTTAATACAATATGTATCCCTTCACCAAAAGGCATTATGAATGCCAAAAAACCGTGATGTCCTATAACCCATATAACCTTTAATTTATTGTGACCACTAGTACTCTTAGAGAATTACAAACTCTTCCACAATTCCACCTCTAAGCATGATTACCATTAAAAGAAAATGAAATTGATTACTTTATAATCCTTAACATACAAACTCTAAAATTGGGTAAACCAAATCTTCAGAAAGCCACCTCTAACAACTATTACCATTACAAAAAATGGCATTGATTACTCTATAATCCTTAACATACAAACCCTAAAATTAGGTAAACCATAGTGCACCATGATCTTTAACACATTGAATTCTAGAAATTATTCCCCCACCCAGTACAATCTCATGATAAAGACATTGTAACTCCTAAGAAGTCACAACACACATCAACTTTAATACTTAACACATTAACTATAACCTATATATACTTAAAGTGGCTTAACATAGTCAAGGTAGAGGTGAATCATGTGTAGCTCCTTCAAATTAAATTCCATTAGAAGGGAATATAAAAAATGTTGAGTATTATGTAAATGATATTTTGACTATTGACATTGACCGAAAGAGCATTTTATGGGAGTCAATCTATGGTAATGATATGGATTAGTAATCATAATTCTCCCATTAGATAATATGATAATGACATATATTTTGTAGATCACTTGGGGCCTTAATGTTGGCGTGTCAAGCCCATTTAATCTATTACACTTATTCTTTCACAAAATTAATTTTATATTTCTCATATTTTATAAAACAATATGATTTTTTCCAATTTATCCCTGGATGCACTAAAATTATCAAAGTATAGATATGTTTTTCTAAATTTGATTATATGTATTGCAATGTTGATTGGATTCTATGAAAATACCAAAATCAATGCCTTCCACAAGGTACCCCTTGTGACTATCATTAGTTTTTCCTGTTTCTGAGTAGAAATTGCAATTATCTTCCAATTACACTTTCAATGTATATGGAAAGATCTATAGGATTCACTAAAGTACCCATGTTGAGGATTTTTCTTATATTATTTGTTTAGCATTCAATTTTTAAATGTATGTCTCAAATTTCAATTGCAGAAAGTATTTTTGTCATACTTGAAAAGAGAATTAGAATAATGGAAGAAATCAACGGAGAACAATAACCCAAAAGAGAAATTACCTCATTAAAAATAGAATAAATCAAGAAGGAGATAATAGAAGAATTTTTATTCTTATCATGATGAGGAGGTAATGGAGACATATATCGATATCCGAAGTATCATAAAAATGGTAAGCATTTATTTTATAGTTCCGCTCTATAAATTTGGACTAAACATATTTTTCTACATATTTCATTAGAATCTATTAAATGATAGAAGTGATTGTAGGAAGCAGAATCATTACCTCACACAACAACATCCAAGGAATCTATACGATCACGTTCCAGTACACTAGTCATAGATGTTATAGGTTCTTTATATTTCCTAGCTGGAAAGGCATTGCTCCGATGAGAAAATTGTTAGTTAAGTTAAATTGTAAAAGTTATGAAGATTCCCTAAAAAGGATAGAATTGTACCATTGAGAAAATTGGAAAAAATGTTTAATACTTACAAATATGGTAGTTGGGTGAAAGCGGCAGGGACCAAACTCTTAAGTTATTTGTGGAGAGATCTAGATGTTTATGTCTTGAAAGCTCAAAGACAATGTCTTAGAGTAGGAGTCAAACAAGAATAAGATTGTGTGATAAACCCAAATACTCGAGGTTAATGCATCTTCCCAGTCCCACATGACTACTACCTGAATCATTGATGTAATTTGAAATCTATGCATTAATTTTTAATTGGAGTGAGGCAAGTCATGATGACACCCTACTATTTGTTGGGGTGAACAATGTGTTCCAAAATGTTCATTAAATGGCCAGCAAATTATTATTTTCACATTTCCATCAACAATTTTGTCTGCAACATGTGATTGCCATGATAAAACATTCATGCTAACATGTAAGAGTTTAGTTGATTCAAAATCTTCACTCGTCGAAGATAAGTATTCAATGTGTTAATTTGAAACACATTTATAATACTTATGCATAAAATATTAGTATAAAACTAATATGTACTAATATAAAATATCTTACTAAATATTTATCTAATTTAAATTTGATTTCAAACACTATTTCCAAATTTTGATTAACAATTATGTACTGTATGTGTGCAAGAGTGCTAGATAGAGAGGTTCAACCTTATATTAATGAATAATTTTATTAGCTATAAGCAAAATTCAAGTCATTTTGTGCATAGTTATCCTTCATAATTGTTTCATCAAAATATAATACCAAATATTTTGTTGACAACATTGAGTAGAAAGCTAAGTGTTAAAGGCAAGTATTTAAAGTGCTAACATAAAATATCATTAACATTTGAATTAATTATCCATATAAATCTAGTAATAAAAATGACTCAGCAGTGTAAGAATATTGAATAGAAAATTTCCAAAGCAATATAATAAAATCTATGAGTTAAAAAATATTTAATTATATAAACAAGGAGTAGTCCAATTTATAGACAAAATAGTCTTTTTCATTTCAGGATAAAATATCAAGAAATATTGTGATTTTTTGTTGTAGATACATTTTTAAATGCATAAACGAATTCAACCCCATAAAAAACCTTGGGGCACTCAAATTCTACAAATACTTCAACTCAAGTTTTTAAAAATAGCTCCTAGAATTTGGTTTAACTTGAAATTAATTGAAAATATGATAACAATAAAAGTTATTTCATCTATAAGTTAGAGTACACGTAAAAATAACAATTATGTTAAACACACAATTAATATAATATTTAAAGATGTGCCTTAGTGGTCTACAAGGCGCCTTGGGTCATTAACCTAGTTTCTATTTCCTTAAGCCCTTGGAAGATGAGATCATAGCCAGGGAGAAGTTATTTTCATAATAATAAGTATTTTATATCTGTAGTTTTTAAATATTAATTGTAACACTTAAAACTATATTAATGATAATTTTATATGTATTATAATACATTAATAGGAGTAGTTAATTTAGTGAATATACATGTATTGTTTAGTTGATGTTTTAATACATTTTAGTGATTTTTTTATAGTGTCAAAAATATTTATCTAATAAATTTCAATTGTAAGTAATTATTATTTAGATAATAGCATTGTTTGAGAGTGTTAATAGTATGGTTTAAGTTTCTTGATAGGCTTGTAACTAATATATTATTCCAATTAAAACCATATATTTACTACATTGAATACGAACAAAATGAAAGATAGGGATACAAATTTAATTGAGAATATATTCAAAGTATCACCAAGCATCTGTAGAGCATAAAGATTAAAAAATAAGAGATTCCATGATTAATCCTAAAAATGTGTGCCATTGAGGTATGAAAAAGACATCTCTCATCAATATTCTTTAGATGTGAGGGTATTTCCTTATTGAGTAAATAGTCCAAGTAATGATTTTATTACAAATAAAATCTCGATATAATTGAGCATACCTCATTGTTAAAATACATTATGTGCTAAAACAAAAATTATTGGAGCAATTATAGATTTAGCAATATAATAGTATGTAAAAATTAAATAGGTTATTATCGTATATCAACCTATACCATCACCAAAGGTGTTGGAAGCTATATTGGAAATAACCATTTACATATGAATGAGAAAATACATGAAAATTATTATGCTTTTAGATTGATGTCGTCACCAAGGTTTCACCCTTATTATCACATAAATTGGTATCAAAAAATACAAGGCCAAAATATTAGAATGATCTTTTTGCAAACACATTTTCTTATTAGTATTATTTATATTAGATTTGTTTCCTGATGTATATCATTTTGGGTCCCCATATTAAAATGAACACCATATTGTGGGACATAAGGGTTATTTTTGTACATATTTTAACAAATGTTCATAGTTCACCATGGATGTAACAACCATATATTTTATCATTGGCATTAGAAAGAGAGAACTGATGGAATAAAAAACGTAAATCATCCATAAAACATCATAACAGTAAGGAATGGAGAGTGATTTCTTGTCACTTGATTATGATGTGTATTGATATAATTAGAAAATGATTAAGGGACTATGTAGATATATCAACTTTGATAATGAGCTAATAAAATATACTAATGTATGAACCTAAAAACCCTAAACCAAAATTTTTCAAAGCAAGAAATATTTAGCACAAGAGATAAAGGTGAGTCCTTTATATCATGTTTTAACTAGATGTCAAAACAATTGAAAGATGAAAAAGTTATAGATCTATATAAACCTTTTATGAGTACATGGTGAATCCTACTACCGAAAATAGCCATGAGATTACTAAAAGTTTCCTAATTTAATTAGTATTCTTTTTAAACATAAGGTAGAAAGAATATTATGGGATATTGAATAGCAAATGAAACAAGTCATAAAATTTATTAGGTGGCACATTTACCTTCATTAAGCATTGTTGCATATTCAAAAAATGTTGTATTTCTTAGAATAAAGTCATTGTATATCTATTAAAAGAGATATATCAAATATGTATGTCTAAACATTAACAACTCATAAAAAATGTGAAATATAATGAGTAAATAAAATAGAGTGCATGAGCTTAAATTATAACTCATGGCTCGATCAAATATAAGGTTTTATAGTATCATGGAAGTTGAAACCACACTATTATAATTTATGGCATGATATCCAAATAATAGAATATGTAAGTAACGAAGAGAAAATCGATTCAAGCAACCTAGATCAATGCATATTTAGAAAATATTGGATTTTCACTTTTGTAGACCATAGATATCGATGTAATTCAAAAGATGACAAACAAATTGTGTAAGTACACCATGGTTGCAAAGGAAATAATGAAATAGTTGAATATATGAATCTGAAAAGGCTATGAAGTCAAAAAAAATTATAAAAAAGAGTTAGAGGTTCTTGAGGCCTTCTCCATCATCACATTATCAAGAGAAAATATGTTGAGAAACTATGTTAAGATGCTCAAATATTTAAAAGAAACAGAAAAATGATATATATAAGTATGCATTTTATGAGAACCTAATGAAACATATTTTAAGATTGATACTGAAAGTTGTTTTATGTGATTGGACTTATTTTAAATCTTCACTATAATGGATATCATACCATTATTAATGAGAGATATATAATAACCAACATAAATGAATAATTACCATAAACTCTTGACCTTATGTGTAAAAAGAGTTGAACAAAGAAGGAAAGTTTGCAAGTCACAAAGATATTTCAACTCTTAACTTAAATGAAGTGTGGATGTGTTAAATGAGCTAAATGAAATATCTATGTCCAATAATTTTAACTCATAAATAATGTAAAATAAGTGCAATAGATTCACGTATTATTCATGACCTAATAAAAGATAAGTTTTCGTAGGATCATATGAGCTTGAGCCATGCTATTAAAACATATAATGTAATATCCAGGTATGAAAATATGTGACTAATGAAAAATAATTATATTGAAGAAATCTAGAGTAATGGAAATTTAGAAATGGTTCAATATATAGAATTAAATCTAGATTCTTCTTGAAGAAAGAGTACTTAAAGAAAGACATGAAATATAACAATGGTCCTTTTTCACTTCCCTGTATTTCTTGTTTGTAACCAATTATAATCCTTTTTGACTTTTGTAGCACAGTTGTTTATAAATACTAAAAATATTAATTATATCTAAGATTACATTTCTTGACATAGGCAAGTTTAACAAAATTAAGGAAATGTTGAATTTGAGCATTATCGCATTTAGGAAAATGTGTGGGTAAAACATATAATGGTTAGTTTTCTCCATCACGATATGTTTTGGAAAAATATAACAATTCCATATAATAGAAGCCTTAGAATGCTTCCTAATGGATACATTAAAGGTCTATGAATATCTCTCACATTGAATCAAAGTAATGCTTCCTCAGGTATAAAAAAATATTTCCAATTATGACATAAATTCACATGGATAATATCTTTTATTTTAAGTTACACTATCTCCAATTTATACCACACATGTCCATATTCATGATTACTCTACACAGGTTCATATTAAGGAACCTCTTAGCATTATCCTTAACCCTGAAAAAGAAAAACCTATTTTGATTTCTTATAAAAGGTCCCCTTCTTTTTTGGAAAATTGGGGTCAATTTAAGCTTGTCAAAATTGCATCTTAAATTTTATTCTTCACAACAAATGAGAGCATCTTCATGACCTTTTACGTAACCCTTGTGAATATTTATAACACATAATGAAACATAGAAAACAATAAAGGAATGATCATATGATCAATGTTATTTGAATATCACAAAAAGAATCATGGGAATTGGTCTAAGAAAGTTGTTGTTTATCATTGAAACACATGGGCAATAGTAGATAATGAACAAAAAAAAAAAACTTAGAAGACCATGAAAAATAGGACTAAGATATCATTTAAAAACCATCATTTGACTTATTTATATTAGATAAAAAAATTATCTAGAAATGCAAAAAAAAAAATGCCTATAGACATTAAAGGATACTCTAGAATTGGACTAACAACACAATCTTCTCCTCCTCAATTATCTCCTCCTCAATTAGGTGCACTAGCATGAGAATTGATACACCAATGGTATAGGCATGTATAAATGACAGAATTAATATAAGAGGCATGGGTATATAATGTATATAAGTTACCTTCAACCCATAAAATCCCATAAAGCCTTCAATTATTCATTGAAATTTTTCTCATAAAAACTAACAAAACAATAAGGAAGACAGAATTAATATAAGAGGCATGGGTATATAATGTATATAAGTTACCTTCAACCCATAAAATCCCATAAAGCCTTCAATTATTCATTGAAATTTTTCTCATAAAAACTAACAAAACACTAAGGAAATAAACGAGAAAAACTGAAATGCTATCAAAGAGTAAAAAATGTTCCTGTGAATTAAAATAATGTAAGAAATAATTGCCATAAAACCTTGACTCTAAAAATGGACTCTAAAATGAAGGCCGATTGGATGTTGGTCATTATATAGAATGGGAAAGCCTTGTTTTTATGGATTTCCCTTGTAGTTCATAGTGAGTAATGACATAACATATAAAAATGTTAATTTAATATTTGGGATAAACATTATTAATCATTATTACGATATAAAAATTCACCAACTCAAAATTTTAAATCCTCAAATTTTAGTCATGGGAAATAATTTTCCCCTATTCCAACTAATAATAGGGATGAGAAAGGTGTTGTAGAAAAATTTAGACTTAAATAAATAGAGAAAAACATTTGAGGTTGATGTAGTGAACATAAATACAACACCACCAGTATGTCTGCCGCAAATTAAAAATTAAAGTTTATTCTACTCTAAGAGTTAGGTAAAAAAATTATAATAATGGAATATGGTAATATATATAATGATGAAGCTCTAATTTCAAATATTGTGACCAAAATTTGGACTTTCAATAGTGAAATAAAACTTCAAATCTGAAAACCGAAATTGAGCACTTTTGAACCAAAATTTATTACACTTCCCAAAAATAGCAAAAAAATCAATAGGGAAAGGATTCTCGAGAAAATGGAATGTAAAAAATTTATCAAAAATAATGAGAAGAGTTACCTATAAGACTGTATGGTGAAACTTTAATTTTAACTTCAAATAATATGATAGTTTGCAAACAAATATCTTATATTACATATGACTATTATTATTACCATTAAGAATATGAAAACTAAGAAAATGGAAAGTATATTGTTAAACCAATAAATGAGATCTCATATCTCTAAATTAATTCAAATAACACAATATAGTGGCCAACAAAAAAAAATCTCATTTTAATCCAAATGAGGAGGGAAAAATAGCTACCAAAATATCCATTTTTAGAAATTGAGGTGAATGGAAAGTTGTAGGCTTATTTATTTTTTTCTAGACTAGCTAGAAATAAGCTCATGCTAACCTCCATATCTAATATTTTTATGAAATAAATTTGGAGTAGTTATTAGGAATGAACTATGATAAAAATAATTTCCCAAACAAAAGATTAAACCCCTTAATTTTGTCCATGGGCAAAATTTCACCCCAAATTTTTTAGTCATGATTATTTGCTACTCAGTTGCCCATGAAATTTTTTTTTATAAATAATGCAAACATAATATATGAAAAAGTTATAATTTATTTTATTTTTATGTTTTTTTACGGTAATGAGAGTGGTATGCAAACATAATATATAACAAAGTTATAATTTATTTCATTTTTATGTTTTTTTAGCTAGGGAAATGAGAGGTATCGTGGGGTGCTTGTTTTGATGCCTATCATCATCGATTGATGTCAGTCTACACTTACCATTGATTTTATTTTATTTATATGGCTTCCATAGTTTATCTTAATTTAATTTTAATATTTTTTTAATTAAATTGGAAATAAATTCCAAAATAGATATGAGTATTATTCTGCTAATAGAAAAAGTAGATATTCCATAGTAATAAATTAATTATTATGTTGATGGCACACATTTAACTTTCATAGAATATGTCGGAATATCCATAGTAGTAATGTTATATGATGATAAGATTTGTGTGCAATTTAGGTATGTTTATTTATTTAATTTATCTCAAATTAATTAACTTAAGGAAATGTCATATCAATACATGTCAGATTGGAAATGTGGTATTGATAAGCCATGGTACTAGCACATGATATTGTAGGAAGAGTTGTTTACAATTTAAGAGTATCCACGGGAAGTGGGAGTGGATATACATGGCTAAAAATATTGTTATATTGTTATATACTCGTATATTAATTGTTTTTATAATAATAATAATGTTATAATTCAGATAATTGTTATGATTTTTTTAATATGGACAATGTCACATATATAATGGGTTTACAATTTTGATCATTATGACACCTTTATTGCTAAAGGTATTTATCAAACCTTCGACAAGATATGACTGCACTAGTTATAATCAAAACAATAAATCATTTTATAGTAAAAATTAGTTTAGATATAGTATATTTTAATTTAATTTTGCAACAAATTTTTTAATTAAATTGAAAATGAAAAAATGTCAAAACTACATTTTTAATAAATCTCAACTCAGACTAATAATAAAAAGAATCCTAGCATCAATCTATTAGCCATTAATGACTAAATTATGACTGCACTGGTTATAATCAAAACAATAAATCATTTTATAGTAAAAATTAGTTTAGATATATTGTATTTTAATTTAATTTTGCAACAAATTTTTTAATTAAATTGAAAATGAAAAAATGTCAAAACTACATTTTAAATAAATCTCAACTCAGACTAATAATAAAAAGAATCCTAGCATCAATCTATTAGCCATTGATGACTAAATTAAAATTCAAGAATTCCTATTGCAACGTATACACGCCTATCAATATAGTAAAATTAATAAAGCATAAATATGTTTTCACAAATTCAATTACATGTATTTAAGGTTTGTAAATTGTGTTTTTCCATATTTAATTTTTAATCACTAATATTTAAATTAATGTGCATAAATATATATTTTTCATATATTATATATATATATATATTTTAATATTTAATGTTTTCATTTTCTTTTTGTTTTGTCTAATAGATAATAAGTTATATTTGGAGGCCTTTTGTTGAACTCTAATGTGATGTTGCATTCAATTTGAAGAACTTTCAGTGATATTTTTAGTATATGAAATAGTTTTCTATTAAAATTATGTAAAACATGAACACATTCTCATTTCTCCATTTAAATTTAAATGTAATCTTAGTGCATGCCGCAGAACTTTTCAGTTCCTTCCTTTTGGAGATCAGCTATTAATATTACAAGATTACGTAAGAAGAAGAGAGGGTCGTTATATTTCTCTATTTCTATCTTAACGTATTATATATAATTAATTATATATTTTTTTAAACTAAAAATAATAAGTTTTTCAATTCAAAGTTATATTTTACTTATTTTCAATATTAAATTATTTTAATGTGTTTTTTCATTAATAAAGGAAAGTGATTTTTTCAAGTCTTATTTCTAGTTAATTTTAACTAAACTTAGCAAATATTTTTAAAAGTTTCAGCTTAAGTTGTTTAATAATTGGAGGTTTTAAGGGAAATTAATCTTGCTCGAAATTGAATCCCCAAATTCCATGTAAAATGTCATTTCATCAATAATTTAAACTTTGCCTTAATTGAATGTAATTTGCAACTGGAAGTAAAGATGAAGTCAAACTTAATATGTAGATTTACAATGTAAATATGTTCATTTTAATATCTGTATTACTAATTTATGCATTTGTAACATCAAAGTATATATTGACATCTTAATGTATTTAACTTTTTTGATTATAAGGTTTACATATTTTGAAAACATATTTTATGGAGAATTACTAGTTTTCCTCTTTAATCATATGAGTCAGATAATATATCTTATTTTGTCGTGTGATCTAAAAAATATAATATATATTTTTTGTTAAAATAGTTCATGTGGCTTTAAAGAAATTTTTACTTTTTTTCTTCTAATTTTAGATATATTTTGTCGAGGCTTATTTGGTTTTTTGATACAATATTTAATGAATTAAAGTTTATTAAAAAAATTATCTTATAAGTTGAGAATGAAAATTCATAGTTAAAAGAATCCATTCTTTAGAGGAAACTGGTCTCCAATCTTTCATCTTTGTATTTTCCAAACAACAATAATTTTTTCTTGAGCATTATGCTAATTATAATTCTTTTCCTTTTCACTGGTACCACATATCATGTCCTTAACACATACAAAAAAAATATATTTTCATGCTAGCCATGTTGATTATAGAGTAGATCCATTGTTATCATGAGAATAATAATGGTCAACTAAATCTCTGAAGGGTTACATTGTCTCTACCCTTGGTTTGATGCAATTTATATCACATCCATATAGAAAGAAATATTTGCACAATATTGTCATATGGGATCACAAGAATTCTTACCATTTCACCAAACTCTTTTTAATAATAAAAAATGGATTGAAAATTCTCCCATCTAGGGCATTGCTTCTCTCTTTTGTGACCCCACTCTACATTTTGTTTCTCCCTATGTGGAAATTATGTAAAGGATCTACTTCTCAACTACTCTAAACTATAGGGAATCTCCACAATACTTTCAATGTCCACAATACTTTCAATGTAACTGACAAATACAACTTATTGCATTTCTAGTAGGTTATTCCATTATAACTTCTTACATAACATATATAACTCATTTCATATAATGTAATAGGAAACAATTCAATTTAGTTGGCTTAAGAAAACATAATTTCCATTTAAACAACATCAAGAAATTCTCATTTCCATTTTCTTTTGCATCTCTACCTACAAAATATATGGAAATACCTTAGATTTCATTGTTAGACAATAGACACAAGGCACACATATGAATGCTAAGAGTTTACTTTAAGCTAAAATACACTTCTATATTATTACTTCTTAAAATTTAGCCCAAGAATGATTTTATTTTACCTTAAAACCAATTTTGATTGTTTTGTCATTTCATGACCACAATCACTTGTAGACATGATAATAATAAGAAGGCATTTGATATTATTTCTAGCTCTCATATTTGAATTTATTTGTCATGTGCATTAAGGAAAAATTTGTTCACTACTTTGAATCACCTGTTGTTGCTTATGGTGATAAAATTGAGTTCTCATGTATTTCATTAAGGAGCCTAAATCATCTAGTTGTTGCTTACAATGGTAAAATCACTTCATCTATGTTTCAGACTGTTATCATGGAACTTCCACCACTTATCAAGTGTGTGCCCATTCAAAATTGAAATTGAATAATGCTTGTTTTTAGGCAAGACATAATGTAGCAGAAATATTTTGTTACCTACAAGACTATTTTGTTACCACCTACCTTGGCTCTTTTGCATTGTTATTAGGGTTGGTATACATATTAGCATAGATCTATTTATAACATTTATTCATTTAGGTTTTAATAGTATGACATTTACTCTTAAGTTTGATATGTATTTTTTAATTTGAAAACCACAAGTTTTTTATATGAAATTATATATTCACCCATTTAAAATGGAATTGGTAACTCAAAGTTAAGATGATGTCAAACTTAGTTTTCTTCTCAAAATAGCATGCACAATGTACTTTGTATGGTTTTAAATGTAGAAATAATTTTGATTGTTTTTTGCTTCTTGTTTTGGCTTTTTTTCTCGTAATTTTAGATATATTTTCTTAATGTTTTTTTAGTTTTTAAACTATATTGAACAAATAAAAGTTTATCCTAGTGGACGAGAAGGAAAATTCATTGTTAAAACAATATATTCCTTCTGAAGAAACTATTCTCCAAGCTTGAATCCTTGTATTTTCCAAACAACTATAATTTATTCTAGACCATTATATTATTTAAAAGATTACTCATTTTGAGAATAATCTTGTATTTATACATAAAGTGATGGTCTACTAAAAATCCCAAAGGTTACATTGTCCTTACCCATTGGTTGATGTTGTATTTCACATCAGTACCATATAACAAGAAACAACTCAACACGACTACACACACCCATTAATAAGAACTTTTACAAGTTTTGTTTTAGCTAGTGCAACCATAGAAATTAAATTACTAGTATACAAATGAATCCATGATAAGCATCAAAACACTCACCCCATTATACATCTCACATTTAGCACATAAAAGTGAATCATAAAAGTTAACTAAATTATAAATTTGTTTTAAATTATTATTATTAATTATAAAAATAATTAATATATGAGTTAAATATATATATACATTTTAAGAATATGTGACAATATTCCAGATTCATCCCCACTTTACCATGGAAATTCTTGACTCAAGTAATTAGATCTTACAATACTATGGGCCAATACCATGGATCTTAACCCTTGATATGTGAATATTTCTATGACTTTTCTAGCATATTCCATGGAGGTTAATTCTGTAGAATTCACCTAATAGTTATTAATAATGATGAGAATCCTATTCTCAAATAAACAAGTCTATCGACATAATCAGAAAAATGTACAACTTAATCATTTATGTAGCGACTTCTCCCCTTTATGACATAGATCTCCTTTTTATGACCTAGATCTTAATGCATTCAATAGAATTACACTTTAAGTTTTAAATTTTTTTAATTGAAAATCGTCAATTCTAACTTATATTTTACCCATTTTCAATACTAAATTAAATTTAATGTGTTTTCTCATTAATAGAGGAAAATGACTCTTTCAGGCATTGTTTCTATTTAATTTTAACCTAAATTCGATAAAGATTTTTAAAAGAGTGAGTTCAAGTTAATTCATATGTAGAATTCCAGCGCAATATGGGTTTTCATGCAATTGAATCCATTTATACATTTAGAAACATGTTAAAAAAAAAACACAATCTTTCTTGAAATTGAATCCCCAAATTCCGGGGAAAATGACTTTTCATGTATAAGTTGAACTTTGCCCTAATTTAATGTGATTTGCAAGTAGAGGTAAATATTTATTTGTAAATTTACATTGTGAATGTGTTACTTTTAATTCTTGTATTTCTAATTTTTGCATTAATAACATCTAGAAGAAATTAAAGCCACTCCATATATAGATTTATTGTATATGTACATTTTATTGTATTTAATTTTTTTTATTATAAGGTTTTACATATCTTGAATTTTTTTTTCTTTTTTTTTTTAATCTTTAATGGAGAATTATCAATTTTCTTCTTTAATCATGTAAGGAATGAGATAGTATATCTTATTTTTTATTAGATCTACTTGTTTAAAATTTTTAATATAAAGTTTCTTTTGACTAATAGAAACATTTTCAGAAGAAATCACATCATAAGAATTTGGTCCACATGTTTCGAACCAAACTCTGAGGTTCATCATCAGGACAAAACAAAGAATCAGATCATAGTTGTAAGTTAAATAGGGAGATGG
>APFE030385753.1:0-10656 GCA_000404065.3 Pinus taeda | reverse complement strand
AGGGTGCCCAGGCCTCCTAAGGCACCTTTGGCTGAGACAGGGTGCCCTTCACTTTTTTTCCAGAGGTTTTTCCCTATTTGGAGGAAGGCCTTATCCTCCATTTTAGTCTCCTGGATGAGGAGGATATTAGGGTATTCCGATCTTATCAAGTTTTTTATTGCTTCTTCCTTGAATTTGCTCCCCATACCTCTACAGTTCCAAGAGATGATTCTCATTACTTATTTTTCGAGTGGGGAGCTCCTTTAGAGCTCTGAGGTGGGTTTCTATTCATCTTCGGAGTCTTAACCAGGAGTTTCTCAATGGTGGGTTGACTTCCTTGCAGTTTGTCTTTATATGTCTCCTGCTCTCTTTTCTCACGTGTTGATTTTCGGCCCCTTAAAGATCTTCTGGCCGAGGTTTGTGTTTCTCCTATCTCACCTTCTTCTTTTGAATCTTCTGAGGTTTGGGCTTCCTCAGACTCTTCTGAGGGTGAGTCCTCCATTCTATCTGTTTTATCTGGTTCCTGAGAGGGTTCTTTGTGGGCCAATTCCTTCTTTTGTGTCTCTGGTTCGTGGACTTCCTCTGATGCTGAACTGAGTTGAATGTATTTGTTTCCTTGCTCTTCCCTATGCGGGTTTTGAGACCCCATTTGAAGGGTTTTCCCGTTGGCGTTTCCTGTTTTTGGGGCTTTATTTTTTGCCGTTTTGACCTGCGTCCACCCGTCCTCTTTGCCTTTCTCTGTTTCTGTGTTTTTTGGACATCCTCTGGCGAAGTGGCCATAGACCTGACACTTCCTGCATTTGAACGGCAACTGCTCATAATCCAACTTTTGGAGATGCGTCCCACTGCCTACTCTGATCTTTATCGCCTCAGGCAGCCCAACCTCGAGATCGACTTCAACACAAATTCTCGCGCAGTCATATTGATCTTTGCTGTTAGCTCGATCTATGAATTTACCCAGGGTATTTCCAATATGCTTGAGGGATTCCCAGTTCCAACAATGCATTGGCAGATTAGGCAGTCTAACCCACACAGGCACGACAATGGGTACATCGACTGCTGGATCAAAGTCTGGCGTCCACTTATTGAGATACAGCCCTTGAGGGCCCATGAAATAGGGTCCATTTCGGAAGATCAGGTCCTTATCTTCCTTTTTTGAAAATTCAAACAGGAAGAAACCCTTCCCTAGAAAGTAAGAAGTGACTTTGCCCGAGATCAAGGGCGCCCAGTTCCTAGAAACCCAGCTTTCAATGGATCTGGGCGAGGGCCAGAGACCGGTGAACTGACCCACCAAAGCACGTTCTTTTATTAATTTGATACCTTATTAATAATTGTTTTTAATTAATTATTTCGTTTTATAAATTTACAAATTAATATTTTTGACCATCTTTAAAAAAGCAATTTTTTTTTGGCGAATCTTTAAAAATATAATTGGTTGTATATAAATTTTAAATATATATATTTTAATTATTTTATAAAATAAAAAAAAGAAAAAGGGGAAATACAAGATTTGGTAAAATCTTTAAATAACTTTGCTTTATTATAATGGATAGTTTTTTTTTTAATTACTTTTAAAATATAAATTAAATCTAAAGAAAAAGAATTAAAAAATAATGATAAATTTGTACATTGGTTTTTTTCCTTAATTATATTATTTTGTTATTTATTTTGTTCTTATAATTAATGAATTTATTTTTATTTTGAAACATATTTAAAATATCAAGGAATTAATGTGAAGGCTTGTTATGAACTAGAATATATTGAATTAAAATATAAATCTTGAATTGGAAAATAAAGAAAATATAGATGATATGATGATTTAAAATTATATTAATTTTCAAGATGTAGTCTTCTCAAATTAATTTAATTAATATCCAATTCATTTTTGGGTGATAGAAGTGTTTGAAAAAACATTTTATTCTATTATTAAAAGAGTCACCAGGTTTGAAATTTTGGCATTTGCATTTTTGTCAAAAAGGAAAACAATTAAAAACTTAAGGCTCGTATATTTCTATAAAGTCAAAAGGAAAGGAGGAGGACTTGCCCCAGATATTTTTTATTTTTATTTTTATTATGTAAAAGGTTATATTTCTTTACTTAGGATGATGAATTCTTTTTTGTTTAGCCAAAGGGTTTTAATGACACATTGAGTATTTATATTGAGGTTTAATTGAAGTTTTAAAGCCAGCATCTTTGAAAGTAATATATTGTAATTGGATAATGGATAATTTCTTTAATTTTTGTAAATAATTGTTTATTTATGTAATTATGTTTTTATGTATAATTATTTATCGTGAATAAATTATTTTCAATAAATGTATAAGATATAAGTAAATGATCTTATGATTTTTTCATAATAAACTTTTATTTGAAGAATAACAATAACTAAATAAAATCTTTTTTTTTGTCTTTGTAATCAATATGTAAATTTTGTGTTTGATTTACTTTGCTCTTGCTCCTACTTGTCTAGGATAAATCTAAGTTAAATATATTATTTAATTTTATTTCTATTTAGTACATTACAGTTGAAATTAGGTTTAGGAAAGCTTTAAACAAAACTCTCTTTTTGATTTTTTTTTTATTGGATAACCGAGTCCATGTATCGATCGGGAACTACCATACCAAATGAGAGTCAATCTATATGGGATGGACAATTGGGTAGTTTTTCACTAGTTGGTGAAGATATTTTCCCACTTGTCAACTCCCACTAAAAGCTATTGTTATAGATGCTATGGCATGTAGTGGTGTAATGTCAATTAAAAATGATGCTATAAATTTCTGACGCTATTGTGTTATTCCCATAAAGTTCCTAAATTCAATGACATTAGTAGGAGTTGTCTATTTGATCAATCTTGAATTCCTCTCCATCATTCATGTACCCAAGTACACATTAGATTGTTTGGACACACATACATCTCGTAATAAGGTTTTTCTAGTAATTGATGTGTTTTCAAGATCTCTAATCTCTACATGAGATGTAATATATGCTTTTTCCAAGTAGAGATAAAGATCAACTTATCACCCTAGTACATTATACAAATGAATCTAGACTCATGTTACAATATATCATTCATTAAACAAAAATGTAGCTAGCACATTAAATAAACCAATAGTAATTGTCAGCCATTCATATAACCCTTCCCTCATTTTGAAGGTGTTATTCTAGATTTCTTCATTTACTTTCACTTGTTGATAGCTTGATTTGAGATGTAAGATATGATTTTCCCAAGTAGAGCTAAAGATTAGAATATCACCCTAGTACACTATACAAATGGATCTTGAAAGGGTCACAATATATCATTCATTAAAGTTTTAACACAAATGTAGCTAGTGCATTAAACAAACCAAAAGTAATTGATATCAATTCATATAACTCTTCACTCATTTTGAAGCTGTTCTAGGTGTCTTCTTCATTTACTTGCACTTGTTGATAGCTTGTTTTGAGATCCAATTTGGTGAAGTACTTTGCATGGGACAATTGATCTAATGAGTCATTGATCTTCCATAAAGGGTACTAATTCTTGATGGTGATTTTATTGTAACTCTATAGTCAATATGCTTTCTCCAAGTCTTATCCTTCTTGAGAAATATGATGACATGTGACATACAAAATGAGGTACTTATTCAATTACAACTCTCCCCAACAATTATTGCAATTATTTCTTCACTTTTTTTTGCTTCTAGTATGGATTTCTTGTAAAGCTCTAAATTTGGCAATGGAGAGTTAAGCAATAGTTGTATCTCATCCTCCACTTCCCTCTTAGGTGTTAAACCTTTATGCTCTTGGAAAATCTCTTTGTATACCTGCAAAAGCTCCTCTAACTAATGTTTATTCTCTTTATTACATCACTTTGGGGATGCCTTTAAAGATATCAATTCACTTCTTTATTGATTTTGTCTCAAGAAGAGTAATGCAAACTTCTTATTTGAACTTAATGTATTTTTTGGCTTGGTCTACTCTTACAAAATAGATCTTGGATTTATATTTGGGAGAAATGATGATGAAGGATTTTCCATCCTCGACCAAACGACATTTTCTCTCTCTTTTCATGAAGATGGCATCCTTTATGCCCATGTGGGGGATTCCAAAGACTACACCAAGAACATCAAGTTGGCACCACATATAACTCCACCTGATCAATGGAATTTTCACTTATGACAAATATAATCTTACACTACTTAGAAACTCTAAGTTATATATCCATATTTAACCATCCTAGTGGGCATAAGATGGTCATGAACTTTGAAACCAAGCTTGCTTATTAGTTCCTATGCTACGAGGCTAGCTTGCAAATTAGAATATAATAAAGAATCAAACTTTGTATGCATGACTTGGAATCTTGATATGGAAGAGTTTAGTCACCTCCCGTTCTTCCTTAGAATGGAGGCGACTTATGTTCACATTCTTGTGCACTATAGTGCATAGAATATTCTTGTCTACATCTAATTTTCACTCTATTTGGTTGTCCAAAACCATGGATACCATGTTCTTCTTATTAGCCTACTTCTCATGACTCTTTAGATTTAGTCTTGTATGTAGCTTCTGACACTTATATTCACTATGACTAATGACATTGTTACAACAATTATTACTTGGATCCTTGTATTAATATGTAGTGGTGGCCATCTTCTTACCCTTCCTTTTTCACTTCTTATTTCCCTATGTGTCGATTGTTTGCTCAAAACCACTTGGTTGTCATTTCTTCTTATCTATCTCCAAATGTTTTAACCATACATGTATTGGTATCACGATTTCCATTAGACCAAAATCTGCAGGCATTAGTCTCTGCTACAATCGCCAGAGTTAGGATCCAAAAAAGGTGGTTAGTCCATGTCGTGAAACACATGGGAAGCATTGAACTCAATGTCCAACAAAATAGATCTCACTTTATTCTTTAAATGAATTTGGAGACCCCTTAGGTACTAAGGGAGTACCTCTAGGTTCTTAGGAAATATTCTCATCAAAATTGCTTGTTTTTTAGGCTGAGTAGTGTAGTTTTCCACATTTTCCCTTTTATTATGAGGAAAGTGACATGAATGGATCCATTGATCATTATTTGTACCCAGTAAGATAAAATTGAGACTTATTGAGGGTTTGGAACACCTATCACTTGGTCACTGGTGGATCAACCCCTCTAGTCTAAATGTTTCTATATGGTTTTGCTACCAAGTTTGGTGTTACTGTCTAAAGCCAGTCAATGGAATAATATTTACACACATTGAGTTATATTTATAGTTATTGCAACCATTGATTCAATTTTATAACGTCAATTTCACTTGCGTAATTGTTTGATGCCCACTTCCACTTTCACTTTGAATAAAGAATGGGAAGATGTAGTGATGGAACTTGGTATCTTTCTCTAGGTATTCTTTATCTTCACATTTATAAATATACCTAATGCATAATTTAGTGTTTTCTAAACTCCATGAAAGATTCAAAAATTCTCTCTAGAGATGACATTATATTGAAACATTGTGAATCTCTGCTACAAGTTATCCTTTGGATTGCTACTGTACTCATTGACCGTGAATATGATTTGATTCTTCTTTCTTTAAGCCAATTTTTTAATCATGCAATATCACACACAAACCCCAAATCTTAAATTGATTTGATACCACGGTCACCTATAAATTTCTATGGATATTCCACTGAATTGTTCATTACAACAAACCTTACAATTTATGCAAAACATTGCTAGGTTATCCTTTATGATGTATTGTTTACATATGACTAAAATTAGTATAAGCACAATTCTCAAAATACAAAAGAAACAAAAATATAAAAAAATTACAATAATAAACTAAACACAACATCCATACCATGAACACAAGATATACCTTGGGAAATTCAGTATAGGAAAAATTAGGCAAAAGGTGAGGAATATGTTTTTCTCTTTTCTTCTTAGGCATAACATGCAAATACAAAGGAAGATAGCTCATTATGGAGTTATAGTAAACATTTTGGCGTAAATGGATGTAATAGGTTCTTCTCCTATGTTTGTTTTTCTCAAAATATCCCAATGCTTTACTACGCATTATCATGTACCCATTTTTAATTTTCTCTATAGTACAATCAGGGTGGATTTCCAGGGCACGAGTTGGCCAAGTTAGAGGAGAAAGATTATGTCATTAGGGGTCTCGAGGAAGATTTGAGGACCTTTTATGGGTTTCGATGGAATTTACTTGACATATTCCATCATCCGCACAACTTTCCTTTCGTTCCATTGCATTTCGACAACTTTCAAAAAGCTAGGTTATTACTGGGTCTAACTTAATTATGCTTGAGGTGGAATTCCGAGAGGATAATTTGATGGAACGACTTAGTGTAACAGATCATTGGAACCAGAATGAGAAGATATACAAAATGGAATGTTGAGGAGCCTCTTTTAGTGGCTAGAGAGAATACAATGGGTGATTTACCATTTTCCCAAATTAAAAGTGACTTCAATTAGTCACTTAATTAATTAAAAATAAAAAGGGGAAAATGAATAATTTGGGAAAAGGGATAAAAGTGACTTAAGTAAATTAAAATTAAAAAGTCACTTAGATGGAGTCAAGAGGGAGCTTCCAGAATAATAATAAAATAATAAAATTGTAACACCCCCTCCCAGGCCTACCAAAAGTAACAATGCCAACCAGGGTAAACATGGGGAGAGATGCTATTATGATCATATTCAACCTCCTATGTCACCTTAAGGAAGTGGAATAGATGAAACATCACATACATTCATCCAACATCATCAAAAAAACCCTTAGGAGACAAGTCAGCGACTTAGACAACTTGTCCTTGGGTCCCACTATTATGATGCAGGAAACGAGAGAATACATACAGAGTACACAGATTATGCACAAATTCTATTGTCCCCAGGAAATTTAACTCTCTAAGGAGTCAAATATTCATGAAAGAATGGTTTCAGGCCCTTTCATTACCCCTATGGTGAATGATTTATTAAACCCCAATTATAGTCTTAAACCCCAGACTCGTAAACTGCTCCCATATAACACTATTAGAAATGTTGATTGAAGCCTTTTGCCTTAAAACCCGCAGACCATACAACTATCGGAATTCACAGGAATAAGGGAAATACAAGGAACTCGCCTAAGGCCGGACTTCAAAATAATTAGACCCGTATTCATAAACTCGTCGGGTTCGCTGCGCTGCTCCTTTACACTCCCGATCTCCGATCGGTTCCATTGCTATCGCATTATCACTATCGACAATCCTTTTCCGCTGTCACTTGACGTCCCAATATGCGATCAACGATTTGATCTCCGCCGTTGATCAGGGATATGATCCAACGGTCCACGCTTCATCACATTATTGCAATCAACGTTGGTAAAGGATTAGGCCCAAGCCATCCATATGATACATTGCAATGCGATCGATCGACGATCGCTCATCACATTATTGCAATCAACGTTGGTAAAGGATTAGGCCCAAGCCATCCATATGATACATTGCAATGCGATCGATCGACGATCGCTCATCACATAGTCTTCCGCCGATGTGATAAAGTGGCTTTGCTTTCCCCGATTTGATTTGGTGCATTGATTTTAGAGATCCAACGACCATTATGCCTTCCCTTTATCCTTTCATCCTCCTCTTTACTTTGGGGTTTTTCTTTGTTTCTTCAATGGTTCCTTTGTTTACTCTTGGATCAAAGACTGGTTTTAAAAGCTGCTCAAACATTGTTCTTTACACTAAAGACCCCAATTATACTTTGAACACTACAATTTGTAATTTTAGGGCGTAAAAAAAGAGAAGAATGCTTAGTTTGTTCCGCAGGCAAATGTACAGAGAAAAGAAAAGGATTTCAATAGAAACAGTCCATTAACACACACACTGAATCATTTATTCAATATAGTAATATTTACAGAGTCTCACCCTCTGGCTTGACTACAACAATAAAAAGGACCCTTTTCTATCTTGAATCCTTGCTTTCTCTTACTCAACCCTAAGTTAACTAACCTTTCTATCCTTTTTCTCGCTCCATTATGAGAATAAATCATATTTTATACAAGAATGAATTCATGAACCAATTTTGGTTTAGATCTAGAAATCTCTCACTCTCTCCTAAAGAATCTCTTCAACTCCACTCTTTTCTAAACAAAACGCTAAATCAAGCTTTCAAATTCCTCATATCCTATTCAAACTAAATAAATCTAATTGTTTGGCCTGATCTCCACACAGGGCGGATCACTCAGCCACTATACCCTTTTTCTCATATTTGATAATAAATAAACACTCACACATTTAAATAAATAAAATTAACTAAACTCTTGTCTTCCAACCCTTTGTTAATCACAACATGTGATCATGCCATCACATTGCTGACTAGGCCTGAATGCTCTTCCATCATGTTATTATGCAGCTCTTATGCCATAATCGCTCTCATGATATGGGAAAGAGAGTGACCAAAAACCCAAATTCACTCTCACAAGCCTACCTGCTAGTGATTGTGGACCAAAATTTCTAGTTCTGTGCCAACGACCCAGAGATTTAAGCAACTTTTCTAGTCTAAAATCTTGGCCTTTGCCCAAAACTTGTTGTCACTTCTAGAATTCATTAAAAAAATGATAATAATGCCGATAAATCAAAATTCACCCTCAGGACTAGGCCTAAGCATCCCCAACCAGGATTGAAATTCTGTCAAACACTTGGAATCAATGCAACCTATATGTCTAGGATACAAGACAGAGCATAAATGACTGAAGCAAATTATGAAACATAACCAGAAGGATCACCTCCTTCTCCATTGAGCTACTATATCATCAATTAGGTCTTGCATCCATCCATTTAACAATTACAAGTAAATATATGAAATAAGCATGACATAAACCAGTCATTCAACCATGCTTATAACTAGCATAAAACCATATAAATATTAGAGATATGACAACCATTAAATCCACATATAAATCAGTGAAAAAGTAAGAGAACTTAGATTTTATTAATCATAGGAAAATCTGAATAGGTTCAGGACTTCCACATACCACCCGATCATAGACATGGCTGAACCAAATCTATCTTTCAACCAGTCACCCCCATGCCATGTTCCAAGAATGAATGTGGGATCTCATAGAACAAATAATCCAAGAATAACCAAGGGAATCTAGAGGTTAAAACACCTCCACCCTCATCAAAACGTGATCACACCAAAACCGGTGCTCCGATCATAATCAAACCGAGCTTGGAGTGCCATCCAGAATCCATCACTATCCTTGAGGAATTTTCCATTTCCTTGTCTCTCAAGATTTACCACAATCAAAACTGGATCATTAGGCCCTAAATCGAGACCATTCTCTTAGGATTTATTGTAATCGAAACCCATATCACTAGGCCTTAAACTGAGACTTCTCCCTTAGGCTTTACCCTGTATCTCACCAAAACCGATCAAGGGATTCCTAGGCCTTTGGGAAGGGAACTTGAGACCACCTCCGCCCTGGATTTCGAAATCCGTTCGACAAACCAAAGCTCAAAAACTAAAATAAACATCCCAACATACCATGGCATCCAAAAAAAGGCAAGGGTAGGTTGAAAATCACTTTTATAGCTTGAGAAAACCATGCCACTGAAAACAAGAGAACCGTACACCAACATGCAAAGCCATGCATGCCCAAACCAGCTAGGAAACCACACATGCAAAAGGTTACCTGCAAGTATTCCTGTTTAAGATGCTTGATCCTACTCTTCCTTCCTTGATTCTTGCTTTCCTTCATTTCCCTTTGATTGTTTTTCCTTCCTCGATCCAAAGCTAGAGTGATCCAAGAAAACTCTGAGTGACTAAGAGTGAGTGAGAGAGAGAGAATAATGAGAGTGCTCCAAACTTGAACTAGCAAAAGGTTAACACTAAGCAAGCCTAACACTGAGAAATCTGCGAACTGGTCCTCATAAGCATTTTTATGAATGAGGCCTCTAATTTCTTCATTTTCCTCCTCACATGCAACCTATGACCTTGTACCTTCCTTTTGTCCTATTTTCCTTTATTTTCATAAATAAATGTGCCATAAATGCCTTTTCCTTAGCCTTTGCCAATTTTCCTTAGCCAAAACACACATCTAGTGATGCCCACTAGGATATCTTTGCCCAACATTCGTCTTGGAATACTTGTCCCTTACACGTGGTCTTATTTTTCCTTTATTTACTTTATTACATGAAAATTTCACCAAGGCTGTTATAGAACCCTCCCCCTTGGGGAACACCATCCTTGGTGTTAAACCACACCAAGACCTCATCAAAATCACTGAAAAACAGACATACTTCCCATGGAGATTTATAACTTAGCTCATTGCAGTATTTACAATGAATGACTTGCTCAAAAGAAAAACATCATGACAACATGACAATATAATAACCATACTTCATATTGGAGCTTTATAACATAGCTCATTACGTATTTACAATAACCACATATACACATATGCACATTTTCTAAACCATAAAATAAAAGGATACGATGCCCGTATCAATCAACAAGGGAATCTAGAGGATCACACCTCCACCCTCAAAAGTAGTACCAGGATTCACCTCCTTCCCAGGAAGTCTAGTGTTATAGACATTTTTGGGCACTTCAACCCCAATCATAAATGTCCATAAACTGAGGGCTCTTAAGTCCCTAAAAGTGTTGCTTCACTGCCTAAAGGAACAAGGTCAACTGATTATATCATCTCCCAGAA
>APFE030385751.1:21008-35795 GCA_000404065.3 Pinus taeda | reverse complement strand
GAACCTATTACAACCTAAAACATTTCATTTTTTACAATACATTTTTTCACCTTTCATATTCTACAATAAATAATTTTGTATGTTTACAGAACAAGAGGGTGCTAGACCACTATTAATACAATAACCCCAAAGTCAACAATGGAACTAAGAAACACTTATATAAGGAAAGGATTCATTCAATGTTATGGGGCTTACTGTGTATGTGCCAACTTTGAACATTGAGGCTATTTGGGACACTAACAACCTCAACTACAACATCCCATTGATGTTTCCAAGGAATAAGGGGCTAAGTTGATAGGGTGATACGAGTGTTAAGCATCAATATTAGCACCAAGATTTTTTGTTGAAGAATTAGGGCCAAAGGAAAGGGTGTTTATATCAAGGGTGAGGAGAACATGATAGGAAACAAATTTCATTCATAATTTTTTTATGAAACCCTAATTCGCCATGATCATGGATGTTGCATGTATATACTAATTGATAAATCAATAAATAATATCCTTGTATTTCTTTCATCATGATTTTCATATATTCAAGTGGATTAAGATATAGAGGACAAGAATGTCCACTAGATTTTTATAGTAAGCACAATTCCTTTTTAAAACTTCAAAGTTCAATTTTTTTTTACTTCATAAACAACTTGGCTTACAACCATTTCTTCTTTCCCTATTTAGATTTAGAAATATTTGTGTTAGAAATATTTGTGGAAGTAGTTTATTTAAAAACATTTTGAATTAGTGGTCTTTAGTAGGAAGTAGTACCATTAACAAAAAATAATTTTATAATGATATTTAGTTACTACATCCATAAATATTTAGATTTTGAGCATGTATGTTTGATTTTGTATGTTTTCATAGTTAGATATAACTAGAACAAACATATAAATTAAATTACTATTAATATATTATTTCATAATAAACTTATAATAAATTAAACAAACCTATAGAAGTTAGTTTATTAGTGGTTGATATTTTAAGTTTATTATAAGTATTAAGTTTTTATGTGCTTATTAGCTAAATTAAATATGGCTACTAATTATTATTTTACACCATCACCACTTTTTTTTCTTTTAGATTTAAGTTAAAAAATGCTAAAAAATAAAATTAAAATTAAATATGTATAAAATATTTTAAATATGTGGACATACAATCTTTCTTATATTACACCTAACAACTAGACATCTCTTCTATATTGGGTTTTAGATCACTTCTAATTATCATAAATAAAAGGAATTAATAAATGACTTAAACATATAGCACATTCTTGCCATGGAGATAGATTTTTAACTTCTATATAGGCTTTGTTATAGTACCATGGGCCAATTCCACGGATTGCTAATATCATATAACCAAAAAACAATAGTTCATGTTCACACACCATTTTCTTAATTAATAAATTTAATTATAAAGACATAAAGGGCATAACTACTTTTAAGATAAATCTCAACCTCTGATTGTAACTACTAATAAGAATATTCTAGAAATTTTTGTTAAGGTTAAATCTCTACCATCCACCTACTAATTATTGATAATTAAAGTAAAATTCTAGAAACCCTATTTCAAAATAGACATGTCTATCAACATAATTACTAAAAAAGCTTTCTAGAACTATCTAAAAAATTATTAAAATAAATACTAAAAATATTGAAATTACATATGAATAATAAATATTAAAGATAGTTAATATGATAAACCAACAATTAATGGTTGTGAGAAAGGAAAAGTTATGGGTGGGTGGATTTGGAATGTCCCATATTATTCTTTATAAATCTAAAAAATAGTGAATATTATGAATTAATGATGAATAGTTGTGAGAAATAAAAATTATGGGTGGGTGGTTTTAAAATGTCTCATATTATCGTAATGAATATTAAAAATATTAAACATTATGAAACAACAATGAACAATGGCGAGAAAGAAAATCCTATGAGTGGTTGCTTTAGGATTGACCAATCTTTATAATGTATGTTCTATCTATCATTAGGGATAAACCAAACCAAAATATTAGAAAAGGGATTTTATAGTGTATGTTCCATCCATCATTAGGGATAAACCAAGCCAGAATATTAGAAAGGAGTGCCCATGAGAATAATTCTTAACTATAATTCCTAATTTGTAAGTTTACTATTTGTAATATTAATTTTAATAATTTTATTGTTATGTAAGTATTTAGACTCTTGGTCGGGATCTCATTTGTCTTGAGTATAAGATTGCATCAATATTTTTTTTTACTCATCACACTCTCATCTAGAATGAGAACACTTTTGAGGCAGGTAGTTACTGGACAAAAAAACGTGTCTCAGAGGCTTTCAATAGTGTCAACTTTAGTTGGGGTCCTCCATTGGCCAATCTGTAGAGCTTTGTCATGGTAATTACTTAAAATATTAATTGGGCACTCTCGGATCAATAGGTCTTCCTCTAAATTTTGGATCTGCAGTGTTGATGGTAATCACCAGAGTTCCCAAAGGTTGATGCTTTCTCTATAGTTGCTTTCCTTTTGTAGGCTTTGTGGGGGTAAAGAAACTTTTATGTCTGAGTATTTATGCATAAAAGAGGAACACACTCTTTATTTATGACTAACAACTTCGATCATGACTTCTCTAAAGTATTTATAGCTAAGAAAATCATACCAAAATTGAGTTTTTTCTCCCACTTTTGTTTCTCTCCCTCGTTTGCTCTATTCTCTGGTTTGTTTCAATGGGTATTTCTATTTTTTTGTATTAATGTCACTATATCTTCTTTGTGGTCCTACTCTTTGGTGCTATTTTATTTTTTGTCTTGTATTATCTCCCTTTCTTTATCTCTTACTAACCTTCTTACTTAGCTCTTTAGTAGTTGTTGGTCATTTCTGCCGACAGTGGCCATCCATACCATTTTGTCTATCTCTCCCACTTCCCTTCCACATGGACCTCTATTTGGCTTATGAAGCTCATACATACCCTCCCTTTGTCTTATGCCACCCATTCCTTATTCAGATTTTCGCCATTCCTCGCCAACTCACCTGCATCCAAAAGCAAGCAATATCTTAGCAAGAATAAACCCATTGGGGAAATAAACATATGCACCACTAATTGGATTAAACTGTGACCAAGTTTCATGATCTCACTCAATACCCCATCCAATATGAGATCACCAATGTTAAGGGAGAAGGAACCTCTTGGAAGCAAATGTACTTGCTATGATGGAAAATTAGGTACCAAATATTTGTTATACATGGGACAGTTCTAACCGATATTTTCACACAATAGATTTATATTGGAACATGAAATTCCTCCTTTGAAAAACCTTATTGGGCATGCATGAGCATCAAGCGGACCTCATCCACTCTATTGAGCACCTTTGTTGCCACATGAAGGATCTGGAACAAAGGATGGAACACATAGAGTAGCACTTTGGCATCCCAACCCCAGTTAGAGGTATCCCAGTAACAACAAAAATACCATCTAGGTTTCAACCATATATTATGATCCTTCCACTTAGTTTTCTATTATGTATTTGATTTACTTGGTTATAGTTCCTAGTGCTCACTTCCAAGGCGAGATAGGCCTGCTTTTCAGTTTTTGTATGTATAATTTTGGTTCTCTTCGTACTTTGTCATTTATGTCTCTTTATGAAGAATTATAATTTGGCTTTGATTTTCTATTCCCAATGAAATAATGACTTACTATTTTCAAGATGTATCATGTTCTCGAATGTTTAGAAGACAACACAATTTACCCCACAAAAAATTAATAATTTTTTTACAATGACGCTTCAAACAGCACCAAAAAAAAGCTTCTCACTAGCACTTCTTCTCTAATATTTTAGTTTCATACACAATCTTTTCAATTTGGTAGTGAAGGAGGCACCCTAAAAATATTATATCTAGCTCTTTTTTCTAATATTTTAGCTTCATACATAATTTCTTCAATTTGGTAATAAAAAGAGGCTTCCCTAAGCCGTGGATGCAAAGTCTAATTGTGTATATCTTTAACAGTGGGGATAAAAGAATTCCCTCTAATTACGAGACCATTATGATTAGCCACATTTTATCCAAGTTGTATGGACTTATTTTGGAAAGGAAGATTGGCCTTTGGCCTCACATCCATGGTAAAATTGCTAAGGGTCAACTTAGGCTTGGGAGATATCATTCAATTGTGGATCATCTTGTTACTCTTAGGATTATTACAGAGGAATGCCACAATAATAAATTTGATTCCTTCTGTTGTTTTGTTGAATTTAGAAAATCTTTTGACATCATTCCTATAATAAGGGTCATAGTAACAAGATAATCCTAAGAGTGAGAGTAATTCTTGCTTTCAACACCATTCCCAAAACAAGGATCAAAGCCAAGAAAGGATGTCCCTTATTTCTTGACCTATTTGGTTTATACTTGATAAGCTAAAAAAGTATTTGGAAGATGCGTATTGTGTTGACCCCATGCTCATTAGTGGTGATAACTCTTCTCCTTTATGCTGATGATATTGTTCTCTTCGCAAGGAACCATTACGATATCTTAAAGTATCTCAAAATCGTCCAAAAAAATTGTTCCAAGAGAAGTATGACTATTAATATTAACAAAACTAATTTCTTGATAATTAAATTCGAAAAGATCAACCATGATATTTTCATTTATGAAAATACTTCTTGCATGAATTTCCTTCGTACAAATATCTGGGAATCGACATCCATCATAAACTCAATTGAAATTATAGAATTTAGAAAAGGATAAGTGGCAGTTGGAAAGCTTACTATGGGCTTGAAAATAGTTGTAATTCGACAGATATTTGGACTTAGGATAAAAAGAAAATCCTCTTTTAGATTCTAATCGCTCTTGTTATTTTATATGGATGTGAGGTATGATGTTGGAGTATATCGAAAGAGTTGCGGATGAAGATTGAGTTCATCAAAAAACAATTTATAACCTACTACCTTTAGATTAAAGTAAGTACTCCCTACCCTATCCTACTTATTAAAGTAAGTCTTTCCCCCTTTCAAAACATGGTTATGACTAGGTATCTTATGTATAAAAAGAAATTATACAACATGGATGCCAAGAGGTTTCCTATAATATTCACTATTGTTAATATTCATTTTAATAATTGTTGGCAACAACACTTCCATGCTTCAAACAATTATATTGCGATTTCTAGTTTAAAAATATTCTCACTAGCACTTTAGTTTCCTCTCTTTTTTATTAGGGATGGAGTATCCACTCTAAATGCTCCACATTTCAAAACCAAGTGCATAATTCTCTCACTACCACTCTTTTATAATATTTTAGCTTCATATCTCTCCAATGATGGATGTAGTGTCCATTAGAAATATTATAGGATTCAAAAACACCTATGCAATATATTCAGGGAATGTTTTTAAATGTTAGATATCAATTAATTTTTTTTTAACTTAAGATACAATGGAAAATCTATAAATGGATAGTTAGATATCAATGCAAAATCTACTTTCCTAGCATCAATGCATTACTACTTCCATGAAGTCATTACAACTTATTAACTTTATATAGATATAGATGGGGTTAGATCATCTCAATGCAGAATATTTTTCCATTAACTCTACACCTATCACTTTTTCTTTCCAGAAAAACTTTCGGAGTTCTTCCGAGTGGTTCACAAATAGTAAATTCTACATTGCCACTTCCATATACTCATTAATATATATTAACTAAATATGGGTAGATAGTTAGATGTCAAAGACATTTCCACCTCTATCAACTTATTACTCCACATTAGCTACATTTTGATGGTGAATTATATCTCAATGTGTAATGTTTACCCATTAATGTGGCACCATTGCAGCACCATTGCACCCACCTTTTTTTCCTCAACCATTCTAGACTTTCTTTTGGTACTTTCAACACAATTTACGGATGGAATAAATTGTTTATTAACCTTGATTATGGAGCATAACATTGGGTGAATAAAAGAATCAAATCCAACTATGCAATTTCACCTGATGCTATGGGTGATAAATTTCACCCAATAACTAGATGTTTTTCACTTTAATTAAAAAAAAAAACTTGATTTGACTCATTTCCACTATAAACTTAATATTTTATAATAAACTATTTATTAACCTTGATTACAGAGCCTAACCTTGGTTGAGTAAAAGAACCAAATCAAACTATGCAATTTCGCTAGATAATTAGATGTTTTTCACATTAATTTAAAAAAAGCTTGTTTTGACTCATTTCCACTAGTAAATTTATTATTTTTTCCGAAAAAATAAGGTGGTGCAAAGATAATAATTGCTAGAGGACCACATCCATATACTTACCAACATATGTTAACTAAATATAGATAGATAGTTAGATGTCAAAGAGGTTGCCACTTACATCAACTACACATTAACTATATGTTGATTGTGACTAATATCTCCCTTTTTTTTTCCCTTAACCATTCTAGATACTCTCATGGTACTTTAGCATAATTTGCGAAATACAATTTATTCATGATAAATAGAATAAACTATTTATTAACCTTGATTATAGTGCCTTAACCATTCTAGATACTCTCATGGTACTTTAGCATAATTTGCGAAATACAATTTATTCATGATAAATAGAATAAACTATTTATTAACCTTGATTATAGTGCCTAAAGAAAAAATAAAAATAATCAAATCCAACCACACAATTTTAGAAAAAATTTAAATCAATTAAATAAAATTAAATAAAACTTCATATACAATAAAATAAGAATAAATAAAACTCCATATCCATTAAATACATTAAATAAGGCATTCTTTAACCAAACCACAATTTCAGCTTGAAACATCCCTAATATCACCTTGAAACATCCCTAAATAATCGGATACCTTTCACTTTAATTGAGAAACGGTCTGATTTGACTCATTTCCACCTTTAAATTTAATAATTATTTCTTTGAATAAGTGGAGACATGTAAAACCACTCTCATTTTCAACATTAAAAATATGTTAATAATCATTTAGACTGGTAAAATTTACCCGTTATTTCGTTGAATCACCCTTCTCGAAAGTTGTAAAAAAGCATTTTACTGGATCCCCACATCGGCCGAAACCAGGCCGTGGGCGCTCCTCACACGTACAAAGGTCATGAAAGTTAAAGTCAACCCCGATAGGTCGGCTTTTGCATGGCCGGCTGCATATAGGGGCCGCTGAAACCAAATATATAACTTGTCCTCCAACACGTTTGCTCTATGCTCGATGCTTTGAAGTCGGAACAAAGCGGACGGTCGAGTTGAGGTATCTCTGCGTCCATTATTATATTTTCTGTAGAGAAGAATTTCTATGCTGCAGTGCAACTCTCGTTCAATGGGATCGTTGAGATTCTTTCATGAAGAAAATGAGATTATTTCATACAGAGATTTTAGGTGTCGGGATTGACTTGGGTGTTGTCATTGGAGCTTGATATTGATACCCATTTCTTCTGTTTTCGGTGATATTTTGTTACTCATAGTCCTTGCTGATTGGGAAGTGGATTTACAGGGTGGTTTTGGGCTGCAAAGATGCAATTCCGGGTTGGTTTGCAAGTAGAGGCGTGCAGCTTGCAGCAAGGTTATGAAGGTGCGTGGTTTGAGGGCACCATAGTGTCCCGCGAGAGGGACCACTGCAATGTACGCTTCGAGAAATACAGGAATGAAGATGGGGATGGGCTTCTGGTGGAGAGAACAGAGAAGCATCTATTAAGGCCACGCCCTCCTCCGACCACCTTAAGAAATTGGGCGGTTGGCGATCTGGTGGAAGCAAATGAAAATGATGCCTGGTGGAGAGGTATCGTGACGCAGGTTTCGCCTGCCCAGCAATACCGCGTAGTATTTCCAGATACGGCTTCAGAGAACATATTCCACCAATCCAATATGCGTGTAAGGCAGGACTGGGAGAATGGATGGCATCTGCCATGGTCATGGTTATCGCGAACGCCGTCCCGCTCACAAGTAAGCGCCTTTCTTTTTCTTTATTCGCTTGTGTTTATATTGAATTTGAAGTTCTTAAACTCCGAAACTTGTAATTTTAGTATTTATATTAAATATGAAGTATGAATTGTACGGTTAACAGTTGTAATTTTAGGTTTATATTGAACATGAAGTATGAAAATGGTAAGTTTAGTTGTACCAGATCTTTGTATGATTGCATGTATGTAAAATTCTGCCATATGCCATGCTTTTGTTTTTTTAATCCGGGGAATTGGTAATTGTGTTTCTTGTAATATGAGATCAGTTTTTACTATTATAATTTTTAAGTTACCTGTAATATGAAGTTAATTTCTATTACTATATTTTTTAGTTAAAAGTAATTACAGTTACATTAAATAAATTTGAGTATCTAGTTTTGTGGTATATAACACCTTATTTTTACACTATTACAGTAGTTACTCTTTAAAGCTTTTTTCTCTGAAAACACTCTCTCAGTTACCACATGTAAGTGGGATCACTTATTAGACAATTAAAATATTGTTTGCCATTGGATAATTTTTTGGTAATTCCCTTGGTGTTTATAGTAACCACCTACCTTGTTATGGTCTCTCCGTTTTACTTGAACATATTGTGTCCTGCATACTCTCTGTCGCATAAGATGAGAGGGTTGGTACACTATTCAATTTTTTTTCATGCTCTCCGTTTCCTCCCTCAAATCTAAAAAGCCTCGAAACCCCAGCGAGCGAGCTCCTTGGGGTGAAATGACAGTAATTTGGTAGCTTGGGGTCATGCTCCGAAAGGGTCGATCCTCTAATAACTGTTTTAAAGGTTAAATACTCACTGTGTAAAATTATTCAGACTTCATCATGCAAATTCAACAGAGAGTGGTTTTCTTATAACGGCTTGATAATTTTTTAAGGGGTGAATATTCACTTTGTAAATTTATTTAGATTTCATCAAGCAAATTTAATAGACTCCATCCCTCAAATTCAACACATATTTGATGATGGCATTTCACTGAGAAGCTTGGCATTAATACCATATAAAATGTGTAACACAAATTTTGATCACTGCATTTATTTTACTTTGTGACATTGACTTAGACTGGAAAGTGAGATAACAAGTTGATACCTAGTTATGATTAATTAAGAATTTAGACATGATAATATAATATAACTGTTTTCCTTAATTAAAAGAAATAGTTAACAAACAAACAATTACACCCCAGCCCTTAAAAGGGAAAGGAGGGGAAGAGGACTATCCTTGAGCTGGAAGATAGAGAAACTAGTGGGAAGTTACTCATTTTATAGCCGAGTGAGTGCAGGACTTGGGGCTGGACCATGGAGTCTTGAGGCCCAAGCCACAAATGTAATTAGATATTATCGAGGTGTGGAATAGAGAAAGTGCTCGGGGGAGGGACTTGAGGCTAGACCTTGGAGTCTTGAGGCCCAAGCCACAAATGTAACTAGATATAATAGAGGTGTGGAATAGAGAAAGTGCTAGAGGGAGGGCCTTGACATAATCACAAGGCTTGAGTCTCGTATAAGAGACTTTCGAAACAAAGTTGGATTGACCCATTTACAAATTTGGAACACATAAGTAATCTAGTCTGTAACTACACGATGATATTACATTATGTTAGTTTTACATCTCTTAAAAAAAATTAAACCACCAATCAATTTTGATTTCCAAATTTTATTTTTCCTTATTTTTATATAGATTGATTTTTCTTTCAAATTATTTATAATTTCTTAAAATTACTTTTTTTTTTCTTAATTTAAATTTAGAAATGAGATCAAAATATGTACCCTAAATTATGTGTATTTCCATAAAACGCACCTAACTTTACATATTTTCATTTCAACTAATTTTTACTTCATAGAGTCTTCTTTTCGCTTAACATTTTCATTTCAACTAATTTTTACATCATAGAGTCTTCTTTTCGCTTAACAATTTTAGAATTTAATATATTCACAATTAAATTATTAATTGTTATTTTAATCTTCATCTTTTTCCTATTACTTGATATTGATACCCTTTTTTTCAGTAATCTTCGCTGATATTCTGTTATGTTCTTTGTTGATTGGGAACTGGTTTTGCAGGGTGGTTTTGGTGCTGCAAAGAAGAAATTCAAGGCTCGTATGGAAGTAGAGGCGTGCAGCTTGCAGCAAGGTTATGAAGGTGCGTGGTTTGATGGCATCATAGTGTCCTGCCAGAGGGACCACTGCAATGTACGCTTCGAGAAATACAGGAATGAAGATGGGGATGGGCCTCTGGTGGAGAGAACAGAGTACCATCTATTAAGGCCACGCCCTCCACCGACCAACTTAAGAAATTGGGCGGTGGGCGATCTGGTGGAAGCAAATGAAAATGACGCCTGGTGGAGAGGTATTGTTACGCAGGTTCTACATGCCCAGCAATACCATGTTGTATTTCCAGATACCAAATCAGAGAATGTATTCCACCCATCCAACATGCGTGTAAGGCAGGATTGGCAGAATGGAAAATGGCATCAGCCATCGGTATGGTCATCGCCAACGCCCTCACAAGTAAGCGCCTCTTTCTATAGTCACTTCTGTCGTGTGTCTATAGTGAATGTTTCAGTGTAAAACTTGTAAGCTAGTTTGTTTATATTGAATTTGAAGTATGAAAATTTTAAAGCTTAAAAGTCGAAATTTTAGTATTTATATTAAATATGAATAGCCAGCTTATCCTACCAAAAAATGTTTTTATGAAAATATGCGAGAGTTTAGGTTTAAATACCAAACTTTTAGATAGCAATTTGAATGAGAAATTTTGTGAATAATTTTAAAGAATCATTTCGGTAAATTGTAATATTTATGGTGAGATCTAAATAAATAAAAGAAATTGGAATTCCATGTTCATATATAGAGTTAGTGTTTTGGATTGTTTTTTATTTCTACTTATTCCAACTAATTGTTTGATGTTACATTAGGTTTTTTGAATGTTTGATTTTTTAGTACAGTGAAAAATAATTTTTCAATTATACATTTTCCAATATTTTTTATAATATATTTGATTAAAATTTTGAAAGTATTATTTTCTTGATAGTGTGTTATTTTTAAGATTGGGCCTCTAATAATTTAAATATTTCTACAATTTAATAACTAATGTTACTTGATTTTTTTTTTGCAGGAAACAACCAGGAACAATTTCAGGAATTAGAAGTGAGGAACAATTTCACCAAATACAAGTAAATGCATATCGCCCTGTGTGAAATATCGCCATGTGTGACAAGCCTTTCTTGTTAGAAAAGCATTAAGCTCTGAAAAAAGAATTTGTTGTCTAATCTCAGGGTTGCATTACATATCACTCATGAAGAATACTTGCTTGAACTGGAAAAGCTCAATCTTACTTCTAGAACTGGAAAAATTCAAGGGTCGTATGGAAGTAGAGGCAGTGCAGCTTGCAGCAAGGTTATGAAGGTGCCTGGTTTGACGGCATCATAGTGTCCTGCGAGAGGGACCACTGCAATGTACTCTTCGAGAAATACAGGCATGAAGATGGGGATGGGCCCCTGGTGGAGAGAACAGAGTACCATCTATTAAGGCCACGCCCTCCACCGACCAACTTAAGAAATTGGGCGGTTGGCGATCTGGTGGAAGCAAATGAAAATGACGCCTGGTGGAGAGGTATTGTGACACACTTTTTACATGCCCAGCAATACCATGTTGTATTTCCAGATACCAAATCAGAGAATGTAAAATGGCATCAGCCATCGGCATGGTCATCGCCAACGCCCTCGACCTTGCCCTCAGAAGTAAGCGCCTCTTTCTTTAGTCACTTCTGTTGTGTGTCTATAGTGAATGTTTCAGTGTAAAACTTGTAACCTAGTTTGTTTATATTGAATTTGAAGTATGGATATTTTAAAGCTTAAAAGTTGAAATTTTAGTATTTATATTAAATATCAAGTATGAATAGCAAGCTTAACGGTTGATAAACATAATTACCAATTACCAAAAAATGTTTTCATGAAAATATGCTAGAGTTTAGGTTTAAATACAAAAATTTTAGAGAGCAATTTGAATGAGAAATTTTGTGAATAATTTTAGTAAATTGCAATATTTATGGTGAGATTTACATAAATAAAAAAATTGGAATGGTATTTCATAATATTTTTTTTTAAATTGTAGAAAATGTAAAAGAGTAATTCTGAAAAGCAAACTCTGAAATTTGGAATTCCATGTTATATAGAGTTAGTGTCTTGGATTGTTTTTTATTTCTACTTTGAATTGTTATTTAAACTAATTGTTTGATGTTACATTAGGTTTTTTATGATATATTTTATTAAAATTTCGAAAGTATTATATTCTTGATAGTGTGTTATTTTCAAGATTGTGTCTCTAATAATTTAAATATTTCTACAATTTAATAACTAATGTTACTTGATCTAATTTTGCAGGAAACAACTAGGAACAATTTCACGAACTAGAAGTGAATGCATATCGCCCTGAGTGACAAGCCTTTCTTGTTAGAAAAACATTAATCTCTGAAAAAAAGTCTTTGTTGTCTAATCTCAGGGTTGCATTACATATCACTCATGAAGAATACTTGCTTGAACTGGAAAAGCTCAATCTTACTTCTAGATTTAAGATGTGAATGACTTGAACTTGAACGTTAGTTGTATATATAAATTCTGTTAAGAGAGACAATTAATATTCATTAGAGATTTTAATCAAATGGAGATTTTGTGAGGACCTCACATGATTTTTATCAACACATAGCATATCTCTTTATTTTTATATAATCTTTATATTTTCAATGAGATAATCTGTATCCATGTATAACATATTTCAAACATTGTGTGTGCAATTTGACGTCTCTCAATTCATGACATTTAAAGAATTGTGTGTAATACAAGTTTAATTATTTTTTCTTGATTTGATATCTATTAGCAAGATTCATAAATAAAATGAAGATGTCATAGTTCACTTGTAATTATTTACATTTCAAGAATTTAAACATGATAGGCTTCATGTTGTGATGATTTATTACACTAATTTAATTCTTTATTTTAGTCAATCATGTAGTAAGCATAGGAAGTTTACACTAAGGATCTAACCTCGATCTTTTTTTTTTAATTTGTATATCAAGAAGTTGATTATTTGTTTGGTATAAATTTAGTTGCAAGATTCTAGAATTCCTACAAACCTATAACACCTTTTTATCCTACCTATCATGCACTTCAAAAATCTTGTTGCCTTGTATTTAATGTAAAATACCCAATCATTCAATGTTTACACCATTTTTCACACAACTTACTGGGCTTAGTTTGAGCTTGACTATCATGTTTGCATATGTTTAAATGGATAATTTTCCAAGTCTTTTTTCCAACACAAGATGTCAATGGTGGGGTAGGTGGAACTCTATCCCAATAATATTCGAAGATATTCCTAATACTGATGAAAAAAATGGAGTGAAGGGCCAATTGCTTTTATGGATTCCTACCTTAATGATTTTCACAAGTTACATGATAATAATAAACATATAAGTTGCTTGCACAAAAAGGTGGAAAAACAATAGTATAGCAATAAATGGTTTATATTAATATATTTTATTGTCAAAATATGTTTCCATTATACATATGTCTCATATTACAAGTTTTACTTTTTTTAGTTTCTTAGTTTGTGTGAATTTCATGATTGGTTAATCTATTTGTTGATTCTCTTTAATTGTCTTCCATGTCCTAATATAGATTGAATATGCATGCTTTGAAGTGTTGTACATTCATGTACTTTGCATGAGACATAGTCTACTCCAAAGGAGTATCCATTACAATAAAAAAAAAGGGTTAAATCAATATGGTTAATACAATCAAATAGGTATTCAAAGAAAAAGAGCCATCACACCATGCATACTACTACGAATACTATACCAGTAAAGAAAGATTTAGAGCACATATGTGTGGCTATATAAAGCAAAATAAGCCCAAATGCATAAATCAAAGACTACTGTATTGAATGTAACTTGTTAAATATTAACCAATTTCATATATACAGAGAATATCAATGTATCCAACAATATCATTATTAGAATGGATTTATATATGAGAGAAAAATATACATAATGTTATAGCTCATACCTATGAGTTATAGGCTTAGTATGATCAACATAGGGTTGATATGCACATGATCTATACACCAAAGAAATCACACAATAAAAATGCTCATATATCAAATACAAAAATCATAGATCTATAAAAAACTCACACCAAATGGTGATTATCACTCACAAATCCTAGTTACCACATGAGTCAACATAAAATCATAGAGATGTAAAGAGGCAATGTATTAGGTTGGTGGGCTCTTTCCAACTAGCAACATTTCCCTAAAAAAGAAGATTCAAGTCACTCTAGACTTGGTACACACCACATGAAATCAAACAACAACAGTATTATTATTACAATCCACAAATTAAATTGATAAAAATATGAACAATGTGATCATGTTTACAACATTAAAATAATGTTCAATCTCGTTTTTAATAGGACTCAAAGATTAGGCTCCATTTTAATATATCATGAAATACATAACAATAATATTGAGATTAAAGGCCTAAACTAAACAAAATGTAGGTGGTATAATGACCCCTTTATATATTTAGGGTTTTATAATGACTAGAATCCAAATTCGAAATGGGTGTGGTTGTGCTCTCGTCCAAACATTTGGATATGCAAACCCTTGATCACACCATATCTTGCTTATGGTTGATCGCTATCAGGCCAGGCAATAACTCCTCCAAGCAAAATTGATTCATATATTTTATTCCTTCAGGTTGGTCTTCATTATATACATGACAGAGAGACTGTTCACTTCATCTCCCGATGACTGTTCATATTACTTATTTATTTATTTACATCATGTTCACCCAATCCT